>JADBJO010006204.1:85000-95000 GCA_016801955.1 Conus betulinus
AAAGGTAGGGAGGAGCTAAGCCATTCAAAGATTTAAAAGCAGTCGTGTTATCTTGTATTGACATAGAAAACTGTTCGGCCTTGGCAGATAATTTACTTTAGCTACCGTTGAAGCTCCCATCAATCCTAGCGCTTCATCAATTCATAAGAACGATTATACTAATGTGGGAATTACTTCCCTTGACATAGTCTGCTATGATCTAATCCTACAAGAGGTCCATCATGACATGAAAAGATCACCCACAAAAGACGTCCTCAAACAAATACATCTCTCACAAGATGTCATAACAGCAGATGAGTGACAGTGATTGTCACTCTCAAAAGGACGTTATGTAACAAAGACACCAGCAGAGTCCGCGAATAATGATGTTCTCTGCCAACATTCCATGACAGCTGGCTGTCCTTTGAACAGAATAATGATGTTCTCTGCCAACATTCCATGGTGGCTGACTGTCCTTTGAACAGAATAATGATGTTCTCTGCCAACATTCCATGGTGGCTGACTGTCCTTTGAACAGAATAATGATGTTCTCTGCCAACATTCCATGGCAGCTGGCTGTGTTCTTTGAACAGAACGCCAGGGGGTGGCAGGTCGTGGAAGAGAGGATGTCTCAATATCAGTGTCAGGACAACTGTAGGGGTTGGATGCTGTGTGGCTGCTGACCAGATCCTCCACTCTAGACACTGTCTTCACTATGGCACGTTCTTTACACAGCTGACAGCAGCTTGGTTCATTGCGCAGTCTGTACCGATAGTCACTGCTGACACAGCAGCTTGGTTCATGCTCAGTCTCTCTACCAACACAGTCACTGCTGACAGCAGCTTGGTCCATGGCTCAGTCTGTACCGACACAGTCACTGCTGACAGCAGCTTGGTCCATGGCTCAGTCTCTACCGACACAGTCAAATCCTCACTCACCTTCACCACCAACTGTTCATCTGATGCCGCATGTGGCAGACAATTTCTCAAACACCTTCTCTCAGAAGCTCGTCAACTCATCATACTCGTTTTTCTTTCCTGAAGACGTCTCCTCCCAGTCGGAAGTGACGTCATGTGATCCGCACGGGCCAAAATACTCGGGCACGTGACGGCTACCTTCCCGCTGATTGGCTGCATGCTCCTGGCTGGATTCCCCATGATCGTAGTCCCCAAGGGTTTCTGAAGTGACCAGGTCTGTGTGTCTGCAGTGGAGGCAACTCTAGCTGCTGAACGTGCATTCTCGCTTTGACACGGTTTCCTCCAGGCGAGTTCCATCCTCGCCAGAAGACCGGGACCCATCGCTGAAACATCGGTCTTCGACGAGGGTTTGGCTCAGAGCGCTGCGCGAAGGCTGCCATGATGGTTGAAGAGCGTGTTCAGCTGCCTCGTCTTCTGCGCTCCGTCTTGCCTGCCGCTGACCCCAGGAGGTCCAGCCTGTCTGCAGGAGTCACCCTCACTGCCGACGTGGTGGGTCCACGTGCCTGGCGCAGTTCTTGAAGCAGGACAGAAGCCCCGTTGCCGGTCCGGCCACACGACCCTGCCTGAGGGGGGGAGGTAGCTGTCCGGACCTCCGCCCCGCGGGAAGAGGTGTCGGAGTGCAGCCTGGAGTGTAGCAGACCCTGTGCCTTCCTCTTCCTCCTCTTCACGCTGCCCGTCTTCAGCAGCTGGCAACTCTGCAGCCAGCAGCGCGCGGACCTCGGGGTGCAGGAGGCAGCGGAAGAGGAAGATGAGGAAGCCTTGCAGCGAGTTTGAAGAGGCAGAAGAGGTAGCTGAAGACCAGCTTGGCGTCCTGCAGGGCCAGGGGTCCGAAGGCCCACGTCACGCCCAGCAGGACCATCACCGAGAAGGCGCCACGGACCTGGACATAGTGGGTGGGGGGGGGGGGGGGGGGAAGGGGGGGGATAGGGGCGTTGTCAGGATTTGTGAGAAGAAAGCATCTTCGTCGTTGTGAACATCGTTGTTGGTTTTATTAGCGTCATTACCGTTGTCGTTAGGATCGTTGTTATACTCGTTTTTTACTCGTGTAGTAGACATCTTTTTCAGCGTCGTTGACATCAGTGAGGTCAATTTTAAATTCGTCAGCGGCACATATGGTTTCTTAATTATCAATAGTATCGTTTGTTTAACAACATGAGTCAGTAGTGGTGCCCCCCCCCCCCCTCCCCCCGCACACACACACACACACACACACACACACACACACACACACACACACACACACACACGCGCGCGCGCGCGCGCGCGCGCGCGCGCGCACACACGCACACACACCACTACTACATCCACCACCCACCATTACCATCATAATCACCATCGACAACCAACAACAACAACCGCATGACAATAGGCATACACGTGTAATGAATGTTATCTTAAAGATGCAACGGTTGCACAGCAAGTCACCCGAGATATGATGCCACATTTACAATGATTGGGCATATAACGCAAGAGGTACAATAATTGTAACATGACGTCAGTGTTGCTATGATGTAGGCCGCACATATGACACTACTATGCACAGGAGGCTACATATGTTATGACTGTTGAGATGAGACCATGGGTGACGTCATCTTTACAGATGAAACCAGAGATGTCATGATTGTACAGATGACACTGGAGATGTCATTATTGTAGTTTTGACGACAAAGATGACATAACTGTACAGATGACACAAGCAATGTCATGACTGTGCAAACGAGACCAGAGATGTCATGATTGTACAGATGAGATCAGAGCTGTACAGATGAGATCACAGGTGACATATTTATACAAATGACACCAGGGATGACATTGTTGTTTTTTATCACACCAGAGATGACATGACTGTACAAATAAGACCAGAGATGACATAGTTATACAGATGACACAAGAAATGTCATGACTGTACAAGATGGCATCAGAGATGGCATGGTTTACATCAGAGATGTCAGGATTGTATAGATAAGAACAGAAATAGCATGATTGTACAGATGACACCACATATCATGATTACACAGATGATGCCAGAAATATTGTGAATGTACAGATGATGCCAGAGATGATTGTACAGTCAAACACAGCGATCACATGATTGTAGTCCAAAGATCACATGATGACACAGATACAACGTTTGAGAAATGACGCCATAATACGGTGATAGTCTTTGTGACACTGGAACAGTGACTTAAAGAAGAGGGTGACTACACATTTGACGTCAATTACACAATAGCTAAACATATAGCACCAGAATTATGATGTCAGAAACAGAGTGACTGTTCTCTTTACACCAAAGACACGACCCGTCAGATATACAACGACTGTCAACTTAACGCCAAGACACGATTTCAGAGACGCAATGATTGTCTACTTTACGCCAAAGACACGACCTAAGAGGTGCAATGGTTGTCTACTTTACGCCAAAGACACGACCTAAGAGATGCAACGATTGTCTACTTTACGCCAAAGACACGACCTAAGAGATACAATGATTGTCTACTTTACGCCGAAGATATGAAGTTGGAGATGCAATGACTGTCCACGTTACACCAAAGACATGAAGTTGGAGATGCAATGACTGTCCACTTTACACCAAAGACATGAAGTTGGAGATGCAATGACTGTCCCACTTTACAAAACCAAAGACACGACGTCGGAGATGCAAACACTGCACAGATGAACCCAAAGACACGTGATGCTCTGACACAGAGATATCCTGACTATGCAAATGACGTCATAGAGATGACACCGAACGCATCAAATGAAGTCAGAACGTTGGTGGACACGTGACGTCAAAGCTGCAGAGACAGACCATGTGCCCGGGGGGGGGTCGGGGGGTGGGAGGGGTGGGGGTGGGGGTGTCGGTCACTGACCTGCGTGGGGGTGAGGGGTGTGGTGGAGGGCCGCTGCTGCTGGAAGCGGGGGGTGAGGAGAACGCGCGTGACCAGGACAAAGAGCACACAGTTGACCACCAACACGCCACAGGCCGGCGCCACCACACAGCCGTAGTACACGGCGGGGGTCGGGAACTGGCCACGAAACAGCTGAGAGAGGGAGGGCAGAGGACAGCGGTCAGGACAGTCAGACAGGGAACTGGGCTACACACCTTAACAACACTCCTCCTCTCTCTCTCTCTAATGCTGGAAATGCCCCCCCCCTCCCTCCCAACCCCCCTTTCCAAGGTTAAGTAAGTGTCTGGTCTCTGCTTTCTTTCTTTCTTTCTTTCTTCTTTTCTTTTTTTTCTTTTCTTTTCTTTTCTTTTTTCTTTCTTCCCCTTTTTTTTTTCTTTCTTTTCTTTCTTTTTCTTTCTTTTCCTTTCTTTCTTTCTTCATCTTTCATCATCATCATCATCATCATCATCATCATCATCATCATCATCATCATCATCATCACCATCTTCTTCTTCTTCTTCTTCTTCTTTCTTCTTCTTCTTCTTCTTCTTCTTCTTCTTCTTCTCCTCCTCCTCCTCCTCCCCCTCCTCCTCCCCCTCCCCCTCCTCCTTCTTCTTCCTCTTCTTCTTCTTTTTTTCTTTTTCTTCTACTTCTTCTCCTTCTTATCTTTCTTCTTCCCTTTCATCATCATCATCATCATCATCATCATCATCATCATCATCATCATCATCATCATCTTCTTCTTCTTCTTCTTCTTCTTCTTTTCCTCCCTCTTCTTCCTCCTCCTCCTCCTCTCGTGTTGCGCAAATAAACATCAACAATGAGAATAACAGATAAATAGCTAAATGTGTTCTCATCTATTGATAGTCTGACACACTTATCACTCAACCAGTCAAACGATTATTTCATCTATCTTTCATTAACCCATCAATTGTTTAACAGATTTTTTATTATTTAGTTAATGGCATCATAAAAAAATGTATGTATTTTCCTAATTCGCTTTATCTATAAATGACTGATCAATAACTATACAAATGCACAAATGAATAATCAAACAAACAAATCTTGATGTCGATCATAGATGAAATAATAGAGACATAAATGAATTTAAAAAATAAGTAAATAAGTAAATGAATGAATAAGCAAAAACAAAAAATAATGAAACGAATAAATAACAGACATACACACACGCAAACATAAATCAATAAATGATTAAATATACATGAATCAATAATCAAATGAATAAATACACTGCAGACCGACTTATTATTAATCAGACTATAGCAAGAGAAGTCTCACAAGCCAGAGTTGCTGTCGTAGTTGGCGGTGTCCACCCCCACAATAACAGCCACGGTGAGGAGGGGAAGCCCTGTAACACCCCAACACAGTGAGGCACTGTACAATGTCGACCTTGACGGCGATGAGAGATGGCCTGTCATCACGTGTCATTGAAAGGACATGGGCACAGACATGCAATCAGCACATCAGTGCACTTGCGTTTAGAGGCACGCATGCACATGCACGAATGCACTCGCGCGTGCGCACTCGGGCACACACACACGCACACACACACACACACACACACACACACACACACACACACACACACACACACACTGCGTACAAACCCAACCGTTGTGACCATCCTCCCTCTCAATCTCATCACCCTCAAATCTCCCACCCCACCACTACCCCCCACCCCCACCCCCCAACCCCAGCACCCCCCCCCCCACCCAACCCCACCCCACCCCAGCCCCCACCACATCCGTCCCCACCTGCACCTACCCCAGCCGAGGCAGCATCTCCTGAGCATGTAGGCGGGTGCGTAGTGGGTGAAGACGGTGACGAGGGCGTGGTACATCTCCACCGCCTCCACCAGGCATCCAGGCCAGAGAGGACAGCAGGGCGAAGTGCAGCGTTGCCGCCACTGTCACACAGCTCGCCCCGTCCTGCAGGGACACACACACAACCCATCGTCAGCCACGGTCACACAGCTCGCCCCGTCCTGCAGGGATACACACAACCCATCGTCAGCCACGGTCACACAGCTCGCCCCGTCCTGTAGGGACACACACAACCCATCGTCAGCCACGGTCACACAGCCCGCCCCGTCCTGTAGGACACACCACAACTCATCGTCAGCCACGGTCACACAGCCCGCCCCGTCCTGTAGGGATACACACAACTCATCGTCAGCCACGGTCACACAGCTCGCCCCCGTCCTGCAGGGACCACACACACAACCCATCGTCAGGGCCAGAAGAGGTACGACTAGAATAGAAACAAAAAAACGTCATCAAAGAAAAGAAAGGAAGAAGCGGATAAAAGGGAAGGAAGGAAGGCAGGAAAAAAAAAAAAAAGAAAGGCTAAAGGAAAGGAAGGAGGATTCAAAAGGAAGGAAGAAAGGGGCGGGAAAAGAAAGGAAAGAAGGAAGAAGGGCAAAAAAGAAAGAAGGGAAGGAAGGAAGGAATAGAAGGAAAGAAGGAGGGAAAAGGGAAGGAAGGAAGGAGGGAAAAAAGAAATAAAGGAAGGAAGGAGGGGAAAAGGAAGGAATGACAGGTAAGAAGCGGATTAGGAAGGAGGGAAGAAGAAGGATAGAGAGGAAAGAAGGAAGGAAGGAAGGAAGGAAGGAAATCACACCAAAAATAACGATGACAGTGACAAATATGACTATCAATGAAACAAGTCGTACATGAGAACAACCGCACACAGCCTGCCTGCAGTTCCCACATTTTGTTACAGCCTTTGGTATGGAATAGCAGATTGTAGGTAAGTTAAGGGAGATGCAGGGGAGGGGAGGGGGGGGGGGGACGTGGGCGACAAGCGAGAATTACGGCGAAACTGGAGCAAGGGGGGGAAAGTTGAAAAGAGGTGCAACCAGGTGGGAAATTAGTCGATGGATTATGTCACTTCGTGTGCTTTAGTTTCAAAGTGAGATAACTGCAGGTGGAAATTGAAACAAATTTTAACAGACAAAAAAGTATAGTTGGGAAGGAACCGCCAGACACCAAACAAATTACCAGGCAGGGACACACACAACCCATCGTCAGGGCCAGAAGAGGTACGACTAGAATAGAAACAAACGTCATCAAAGAAAAAGAAAAGGAAAGAGCGGATAAAAGTGAAGGAAGGAAGGCAGGAAAAAAAAAAGAAAGGCTAAAGGAAGGGGATTCAAAAGGAAGGAAGAAAGGGCGGGAAAAGAAAGGAAAGAAGTGAAGAAGGGCAAAAAAGAAAGAAGGGAAGGAAGGAAGGATAGAAGGAAAGAAGGAGGGAAAAGGGAAGGAAGGAAGGATGGAAAAAAGAAATCAAGGATAGGAAGGAGGGGAAAAGGAAGGAAATGAAGGTAAGAAGCGGATTAGGAAGGAGGGAAAGAAGGAAGGATAGAAGGAAAGAAGGAAGGAAGGGAAGGAAGGAAGGAATCACACAACAAAAATAACGATGACAGTGACAAATATGACTATCAATGAACAAGTCGTACATGAGAACAACCGCACACAGCCTGCCTGCAGTTCCACATTTTGTTACAGCCTTTGGTATGGAATAGCAGATTGTAGGTAAGTTTTAATGGAGATGCAGGGGAGGGGAGGGGGGGGGGGGGACGTGGGCGACAAGCGAGAAGTACGGCGAAACTGGACAAGGGGGGGAAGGTGAAAAGAGGTGCACCAGGTGGGAAATTAGTCGATGTGATTATGTCAGCTTCGTGTGCTTTAGTTTCAAAGTGAGATAACTGCAGGTGGAAATTGAAACAAATTTTAACAGACAAAAAAAAGTATAGTTGAACCGCCAGACAAACAAATTACCAGACAAAACACATGCATTTCGATCTCTTAGGTCTTCTTCAGGCAAGCTTAACAACACTCAGGACCATGCGTGAAAACGGAGAACAAGCAATCATGTATCTTCTCGAATTGGGCGCAAGATGGGCGTTGGTCAAGCATCTCTGTGTCTGGGATTTTGTCCTGTCGTTTCATGTTTAACAATCTTTTGCAGCAGGTTGTGTGGAAGTGATTCAACGCCCATCTTGCGCCGTATTCGAGAGTATAAGTGATTGCTCGTTCTTCGTTTTCATAGTCCGGGATGTTGTTTATTTTGCCTGAAGAAGACGTGAGAGGTCGAAACGCGTCGTTTTTTTTTTCTAGTGGTTTGTTTGTCCATGTTCTCTGGCGGTATCTTTTTTTTTCTTTTAAAATTGTTTGCTTTAGATTGCCACTACACTTATTCATTATAAAAACCCAGTCCTTACCTTCTCTGTCTCTATGTCTCTTTGTCTCTATGTCTCTCTGTCTCTGTCTGTCTGTCTGTCTGTCTGGCTGTCTATCTGTCTCTGTCTCCTGTCTCTGTCTCTCTGTCTCTGTCTCTGTCTCTCTCCTCTCTCTCTCTCTCTCTCTCTCTCCCCCTCCTCCTCTCTCTCTCTCTCTCTCTCCTTTACTTCATGGCCAGTGTTGAATGGCCTAGTCATCCACGGCTGATCAATAGGTTTTTGTTTTGAATTAACTCGCGTTAGTTTCAAAGAGAGCTGACTACAATGACAAATGGTAAATTTTTAAAGCAACTGAAATAACTCCACCGGTTGACATGCACACACAAATTACAAGACAAAACGCGACGCGTTTCGACCTCTTAGGTCTTCGTCAGGCAAGGTCAACACCATTCAAGGCAACGAAAAACGAAGAACGTCCAATCACTAATCTGACCTTTGGCACAAGATGGGCGTTGAATCACTAATCATTCATTTGTTGTCATTCAACGCCCATATTGCGCCCAATTTGAGAAGATAAGTGACTGCTTGTTCTTCGTCTTTATTACCCTGAATGTTGTTCGACTTGCCTGGAGAAGACCTGAGAGGTCGAAACGCGTCGTGTTTTGTCTCCGAATTTGTTTCTCCATGTCAGCCGGCAGATTTTTAAATCAGATTAAATTCATTTTAAAATTAAATTTGATAACAAACTGATCCGACTCCAACGACCGATCCACATGTGATGACGACTCCATATCCCGCTGGCCGTGCACACAGAGCTTAGGCAGAGGGCCTCACCTGCCGGTTGTCCTGCTGCCGGTGCTGAGCCAGGGCCAGACCGTCGATGAGGAAGAGGAGATGGAGGAGGGACAGTGCCAGACACAGCTGCAGCAGGATCTTGCCCGACCTCTCCTTCTTCAGACTTCTGGGAAAGGAGAGAGAGAGAGAGAGATGAGAGAGGAGAGAGAGAGAGAGAGAGAGAGAGAGAGAGAGAGAGAGAGCGAGAGAGAGAGAGAGAGAGAGAGGGAGAGAGACAGAGAGACAGAGAGAGACAGAGAGAGAGACAGAGAGAGAGAGAGAGAAGAGAGTTAAATATTTCTTGTCCTTTCAGCAATTAGGGAGAGAGATGAGGTGTCCAGGATTTTTGAAACTCTACTCCCCCTTACCCAACCTAAGCTGCCAACAATGGCCTTTTGGCACGCTTCCGACCCCCCCCCCCCCCTCCACCCACCCACTCCCTCTGCACGCCCGCCGGGACAGGACCCCCCGACACCCTTAACCCCCCCCCCCCCCCCCCCCCCCCCCCCCCCACACCCCCGCACCCGCATATCTCTCATATTCCTGGTCCTGCGTTATTCCTAAACAGGCCAACAGAAGTTTGCTTTGGAAGGACGATGATCTTGAACAGCTCCCATTTGAACACGCATAGAAGAAGCGAATATTCGTGTACCTACTGACTAATAAAATCAATAAAACATCATAGATTGTATAAACAGCATTACCTGCATAAATGCATACAACAACAAAAATTCTATCACTGGAACGATACGTAAGATAACGATGTTTCTTCTCGAAGGGGGACACCTGAAGCACGGAGCACACTTTCAAGTTGAATTTCTCTCAGCCTGTCTGTAAAAGCGGCAGTGAGCTTTCACAGGTTCACCGCACAGCATCATGGGTGGTGGAGCCCATCCAACTCCTTCGGTCGCCTTTAAGCTTCCCTTATTTGAATCAGGTACCCATTTACTGCTGGGTAGAGATGACAGGGTTTTCAAGCTGGAACATTCCCACCCCACGTGTGGGTTCGAACTCATGACCGTCAACTCCACAGATGAAGACTCTGACCATGTGACCACAGATTCCTCGGCGATTTTGTTACTTTTGTCAAAACAAACAAAAAAAAAAAACGAAAATTTGGA
>JADBJO010006204.1:100000-132500 GCA_016801955.1 Conus betulinus
AGAAAACACGACATCAATGTGGGCATCAATATACAGATAAACGACCCAGCTCTACCTGTAATTGTTTTGTTAAGAGATTTCATGAAACAAAACATCATCAACAACAACAACAGTCAACAGTCTCTCCCTCTGTCTCTCTGTCTCTGTCTCTGTCTGTCTGTCTGTCTGTCTGTCTGTCTGTCTGTCTCTCTCTCTCTCTCTCTCTCTCTCTCTCTCTCTCTCTCTCTTCGTGTCCCTGTCTCTGTTTGTCTCTCTCTCTGTCTCTCTGTCCCTGTCTCTGTTTCTGTCTCCATGTCTGTCTGTCTGTCTGTCTGTCTGTCTGTCTGTCTGTCTCTCTCTCTCTCTCTCTCTCTCTCTCTCTCTCTGACCTGCAAGTTTCTGATCCTGATGACGACAGGAGAGGTCAGACTGACACGGGTCTGCCCGTGACTGTGGCACTGACCACCACCTGCACCCCACCCAGGCCGCGCTATACGCTGGGCTATCGGGGATAAACAGCTGCCCTTTGCGGTGACCCATCAGTTGCAGTCGCGTCATTTCTGATGTCATTTCCTCTCCCTGCGCGGGGGCGAAAGCCTGGGCTGGGATGGTGATAGAGACGTCCATCTGACCACAGGAAGGGACACGGGTGTGTGTTTAGGCACGCACGCACGCACGCACGCACGCGCGCGCACTATCTCTCTCTCTCTCAATTACACACACACACACACACACACACACACACACACACACACACACACACATAGAGAGAGAGAGAGAGAGAGAGAGAGAGAGAGAGAGAGAGAGAGAGAGAGAGAGAGAGAGAGAGAGCGTTTTCCTTTTGAACTACTCCTAGACTCTGCTTTCTAGGATACAAAAGAGCAGCTGACGATCTAACGCCTGATTACGAAGTGAATCCCTTTTAATGGCTGCCATCTGCCTATCACACCTTGTGGATAGGAGCAAAGGAAACGGGGCTGACGATGTAGAGGTCTTATTCCTACCACCGACATACAGGCCAAGCTTGTTGCACTGGGCATCGATACCTTGGAGACAGCGTTGTTGCCCGTGGAGAGAGAGACGGCACGTAACGCACACTGGAGGACTGGTTCTGGACTCGCATGGCTTCAGCTCAAAATTCCGTGTCGTCATCGTGATGTGACCTCCTTGCATCAACGTCACTTCCGCCGTGTATTTCTCCATGAGATCTAACAGCCTGTGGATAGTAATCACATCAACAGCATCAACAACAATATCATCAACAACAACAAAAGTCCGCACTAAGTCAGTAAACAACGGAACACGGACACCAAAGTAACAACAACAAAAAAGTGAAGAAATACACGAGAGTGGAAAAAGTTTACCTTTTCGCACTTAAAAGACATTATTATCAGATGTCAGAGTGACTAGATTCCCCCCCCCCCCCCCCCACCCCCACTCCCGCCCCTCCTCCCAGGTTTTTTTTTTTTTTTTTTTTTTTTTTATCCCCACTTTCCTTCTCATCCGGTTGTCCGGGGAGTAAAACATCTGACGGTTCTTTCGTTCAGCCAGACGACTGTGGGCGCCCTACGCTACCAGTAGCACCGTATCCTCACAGCAATCCTACATACAGCATTATGCGTTTGTTTTCGGCACTTTCGTTGATTGATAACAGATCAGTGTATTGTATTTCATGCTCTGAGTATGGAATCCGCCACAAAAGAAAGAACATTTGAAAATAAAATACGTTTTCTGCAAGGAAACACGGTAATGCGCGCGCGCGCGCGCGCGCGCACAACACACACACACACACACACACACACACACACACACACACACACGCACGCACGCACGCACGCACGCACGCACGCACGCACGCACGCACGCACGCACGCACGCACGCACAAACACACGCACACACACACACACACACACACACACACACACACACACACACACACACACACACACACACGCACCACATGATACATGAATACATACGATAGTGTCGTCTGTTTTACGCGCATTCAGTGAGAACCGGGTCAGCGCTTCAGTGTATCTCTGGTGACTTAGAGAGAGAGAGAGAGAGAGAGAGAGAGAGAGAGAGAGAGAGAGAGGAGAGAGAGAGAGAGAGCGAGCGAGCATGCCGGTCAAGTACAATAAGAAACGCCTTCCCGACCATGGGAAGTTTGCTGAAAGCGCGCGCTAGCTAGCTGGAACTGGCTGTAGACGGGACAGACAACATGTGTCGTGCCCCGCGGCTGTGGGAAAGAATGAGTTGGCCACATCCGCAAGGCAGTGTGCATTGCTGTTAGCTTACGGTCAGATGTGAGCGTAAGGCGCCCGCAGACGATGCTTCTATATTTCGTGCATGGAGACAGGAAAAAAAAAAAGGCTAGCATAATTCAAAGTTTGTTTTATTCTTTTAACATCTATTCCTTGAAACAATCAGCATTTTGTTCGTATTGAATATGAAACGGATTTGATTTAGTATGGAGCTGAATTATAGAAACACTGCCGTTTGAATTTTGTTTTTTTCATCACAGTCTTGTTTACTGAATGAACACCATTGTTATGTTTGTCAGGCTGCAGGTTGCACGGATGGTTGATGCACATACTCTCCCTGTGTTTTCGCACCAGCAGAACAAGGCATACACACGTTAAAGATCTCCTGACCACAAGCCAGTGCTAGGTGGATTAACAGAAAAAAAAATCCCACAGGACTGGATGAGGGTTTACATGCAGCCCTCATACCCACAACGACAGGCACAAAAACACACAAAAAAAAAAAAAAAAAAAAAACAAACAAACAGCTGCAAAGGCAGCTAGAACAGTAGAGAACGGCAGCATAATGAAAAACTATATCACTAAGGTCCGTAGCATTTCATATGGCAGTGGATTACCACTGGATTGCAGAGATTTGGAACTGTTTTTTTTTTTCTTCTAAATTTCTGAGATGGATGTGGTAGGTGAGAGGGTGGGTGGCACCCCCCATCCTCCCTCCCTACCCTCCCTCCCCCACCTGGAGGGAGAGTTTTGCAATGTGTGGAGCTTTAAACACCCCTTACAGAGCTACTGACCGAGCGTACACTAGCATACGTGAATGGGACAGGAACACTGTCCACTACTTCTCCATCGTCTGCTGAATTCCTCTGATCCTTGCGGATAGGGAAACAGCGTTGCTCGTTGTTGCTGATGTGTTGTGTAGGTACATCGGACACCTGTTGGTCATTGACGCTGATGTGAATCAAAACTATTTGGCTCGCTTTGTTATAAACCATCTGGTACAAACACCAGAGAATTCATGCTGTTTTGAAAATCACACTGTGCCACCATTAGCACCACCACCCACAGGCACACACACACACATACACGTATCTCCATATCATATGTCAGCGTGGAGGGGATGGGTCCAAATTAGTTGGCCCACTTTGCTGCAAACCATCTGGTACAAACACTTGATAATTCATTTTTTTCTGTAAAATGACATCATAGCCCCACATCCACCCCCCCCCCCACCCCCCCCCCACCCACACACACACACACACATATCCATGTAGAGTGGAGGGATGTACCTGTCACTGCTGTGACTGTCTGCACTGCTCCTCATTGTCACCGACAGGTTGACGTCACACAGGTTACTGATGACGTCCATCATGACGGAGGCTGCCTATATGCACACATAAGTGTGTACACACACACACACACACACAAACACACACACACACACACACACACACACACACACACACACACACACACACTCACACACACACACACTCACACACAAGCAAGCAAGCAAGCTAGCGCACACGCATATGCACAAGCGCGCGCGCACACGCGTGCATACACCACAGCTTACAAAAAATAACAATGCAAGCAAGCGTATCTGTACAGCACACTGACATCATAACGTCAGAAAATTTATGGGCACAGAGAGCGAGTGTGCGAGCAAGCGAGCGAGCGAGCTAGAGAGAGAGAGAGAGAGAGAGAGAGAGAGAGAGAGAGAGAGAGAGAGAGAGGAGGGGGGCGGAGGGAGGGGGGAGGGAAGGAGGGGGGGGAAGGAGGGAGGGAAACAGACTGACAGGCTGGTAGACAGACAGAAAAAAACAGACAGACAGACAGACAGACACAAGACACTTCATAGTGTGTTAGAACACAGGAGATGTCTGGTTACAATCCCTTTAGCCTGTTGCGCATGACTAATAACAGACGGCTGTGGGGAGCTTCGACTGACCATTCTCTGCTGATCTGGAGAATGACAATGAGTAGATAGTAATAACAACAACAACAATAATAATAATAATAATAATAATCAATGATAATAATACTAATGATGATGATGATGATGATAATAATAATAATGATAACAATGTCATTATTATTATTATTATAACAATGTATAATGAGTACTACAGCAGCAACAGCTACAATAATGACAACAGCAGAACAACAGTAGTAGTAGTAGTAGTAGTAGTAGTAGTAGTAGTAGTAGTAGTAAATAAATAAATAAATAAATGAAGAAATAAATAAACGTTTAGGATGACTTTCTATCCAGCATTTAAATTCAAACTTGAAGCAAGACAGCAACGATCAATGAACCGATCATTTCGTTCAACTCTCTCACTCATTCAGTCACCAAATGCTACAGGAAAGAACGACAACAACTCCAATGACATTCCAAACAAAGCTCTCTCTCTCTCTCTCTCTCTCTCTCTCTCTCTCTCTCTCTCTCTCTCTACTTGATGTTTTACGACTCTTCTTTGTTGTAGTTTGTCGTTTTTTATGTGCCAATTTTTGATATCCTCCTCCTCCTCCTCCTCCTCCTCCTCCTTCTTCTACTCCTTCTTCTCTCTCTCTCCTTAAGTCAGAAACTCCGTCTCTTTATTCTGTGTCTCCGAGTCCCCACCCACCTCTCTCTTTGTG
Organism: Conus betulinus; assembly: GCA_016801955.1. Lineage (NCBI taxonomy): Eukaryota > Metazoa > Mollusca > Gastropoda > Neogastropoda > Conidae > Conus > Conus betulinus. The sequence continues at coordinate 104,885 of JADBJO010006204.1, forward strand.
TCGCTCTCCGTCCCTCCCTCTCTTCCACACTCTCTTCCTGTAGTTATATTGTGCATTCTGTTATTCTTAATTGCTATGTATTCATTGTTGTGTATGAGTTTATATGCAGTTCGATGCAATGTTTTCTTCCATGTATTTATTGTTTGAGGGCTGGATGAAAAAAAAGCCACTGACCTGTGCTTATTCTTTTCCCCTCATTAAACATTTCCTTCGTTCGTTCGTTCGTTCTCTCTCTCTCTCTCTCTCTCTCTCTCTCTCTCTCTCTCTCTCTCTCTGAACCAAAATACTATGTTCGTCAGAAACACCTGATTATCAGTTCATCGTGGTTAGCATTACCTCGGGGTCCATCAGAGCGAACCCATACAGATGTTCCAGTGATGACGTCACATTGCTGACCTCGGCTGACCTCAGGGAGGACGGGTCAGAGGTCAGATCCCTCAGTGCGCGCAATCTTCGCGAAGCTTCCGATAGACTGAGCTGGTGACATCAGGAGAAAATTGAATGAGAGAGAGAGAGAGAGAGAGAGAGAGAGAGAGAGAGAGAGAGAGAGAGAGAGAGAGAGAGAGAGACAGAGAGAGAGAGAGTCATATAACTGCTTATTAACATCTAGAGCTAAGTGATAAGAAAAAGAACCAAATTTAGGAAACAAATCAGTTTCCCCCCTCCATTCCCAAACATATGTGCGGAAAGCATAAAAATCATTTCATAACATATGCATAACATATACATACAATACAGGCACATATACCGTAACACATACATACACACTCACGCATCACGCACAGTGTCTCTAAAACAGAGCGTACATCCAAGAGCATCATGTATATCATCGCAAATAAGGGGTAAACAATATTAAAAAAATACTCGAAAAAGAAACCAATCCAATTTCAAAAGACGACATACACACACACTCATGCCCGCGTATGTATATTCAAAGAGGAGGGAGAGAGAGAGGCAGTTAGAGAGAGAGAGGCAGTTAGAGAGAGAGAGAGAGAGAGAGAGAGAGAGAGAGAGAGAGAGAGAGAGAGAGCGATGGGAGCCGTTGAAGGGGAGGAAGAGAGGGAGGGAGGGAGGGAGGGACAGAGGATTCGTGTAGGGGGATTCAGGACGCAGACAGACATAAGAACAGGCAGAAAGGCAGACAGACATACACAGAGCGGTGGAACGACAAAGGTTAAACAAACAACGGACAGACAGACGAGACAGAAAGAGACAAACATAAAGAGAACTGAGGAGACGGCACACTCTCTGACCACCTTGACAAATAAAACCCCCTTTGAGGTATTCATTGACAACTCTCTTCTTCAAAAAAACATTTTTAAGTGTTCTCCGTATTCTCGGATCAAACAATCAATCAGTCAACAATCGATAGAATAATCGTTCCATCAATTAATCAATCGATCGAAATAAACCGAACATCAAGATTAGAAAAGTGTTCTCACTCGCTAACTCCTCTCAAACACTCGCTGACCATTTGATAGCTAAACTGAACTTTTCTCAAACCATCATTTTGCGCCGAATATGAGAAGATAACTGGCTGCTTGTTCTTTGTTTTCATTGTCCTACATGCTTTTTTTGTTTTTGCCTGAAGAAGACCAAGAGGTCGAAATGCATCGTGTTTTGTCCTGTGGTCTGTTTGTTTTGTCTTGCGGAACTCATAACCCCTTTTTAAAAAAATGAATTTTTACATTAAAAAAACGCGCTCATTCTCTAACCAAATCAGGATGTGCTGACTCCCTGAATCACTAAGTGACTGATTCACTTAAGAAAAAGAATTTAAAGTAAATCCGCTAGTTAACAGAGACACACAAATGACCAGACAAAACGCCCATCCTGCGCCGACTTTGAGAAGTGATTGCTCGTCCTTCGTTATCATTGTCCTGAATGTTGTTTGAATTACCTGACGAAGACCCAAGAGGTCAAAACTTGTCGTGTTCTGTCTTGTAATTTGTTTTGTCCCTGTTAACTGGCGGATTTATTTTAAATTCCTTTTAGAATTTCCTTCAATTTCCACCTGCAGTCACTCCACTTTGAGACTGATTCATTGCAGTACACCTATAGTACACCTACCTGTCTGATTCACTACAGTACACCTACCTGTCTGATTCACTAGTAGTACACCTACAGTACACCTACCTGTCTGATTCACTACAGTACACCTACAGTACAGTACCTACCTGTCTGATTCACTACAGTACACCTACAGTACACCTACCTGTCTGATTCACTACAGTACACCTACAGTACACCGACCTGTCTGATTCACTACAGTACACCTACCTGTCTGATTCACTAGAGTACACCTACAGTACACCTACCTGTCTGATTCACTGCAGTACACCTACAGTACACCTACCTGTCTGATTCACTACAGTACACCTACAGTACACCGACCTGTCTGATTCACTACAGTACACCTACCTGTCTGATTCACTACAGTACACCTACCTATCTGATTCACTACAGTACACCTACAGTACACCGACCTGTCTGCAGTCTGCGTCATACAGGCTGCCCCAAACCGCCCCCTGGTGGCCGTCAGCCAGACAGGGTCGTCTGGCCCATCCCCCACACTCCTCCAGCATGCCCCCGAAAGGACACGTCACTTCCGCCACTGCTCCCATCACATCACCGTCCGCGGAAAGGAGTACCGACCCGAAGCTTCTGACGTCACTGTGTCCGCTGGACAGGCTGTGGTCAGAAGGCAGCGTTGGCATTGTGAGAACATGGCGGATTTCTTGAATTGATGAAGATTTGTTTGTTTGTTTGTGTGTTTGTTTGTTTGTTTGTTTGTTGGCTTGTGGCAATACCGGAGGATTTGATGTATTGGAAATGTTTTTTTTTTTTTTTTTTTTTTTGAGCGCTGGTTTATGGGAACATCGTAGGATTTGGTGTATTCATAAGAATGTTTCCCTGCTTGTTGGTTTATGGGAATATTGGCTGATTTGGTGTATTGATAACGGTTTTTCTTTCTTTGTTGGCTTATGTAACATTGGAGTATTTGGTGTATTGATAAGGTTTTTTCTTTGTTTGTTTGCTTATGTAAAAACACTGGAGGATTTGGTGTACTAACAAACGATTTTCTCTCTCTTTGTCGGTGTGGGATACTTACATATTTACTAGTGTAGTGGCCGTGTAGAGACGAGATACTTGAGATACTTGACGGGTGTGTCAGTATCGCTGTTATGGAGAGGTCAAGGGCTGGCAGGTATCTAAGGAGCATTATATTGGGAATTTTTTTATGCCTGTAATCTGTGACATCAGAAGACGACGTTGCTGTTCGTTGAAACTTCATTTGTTGGTCTGTTTTGTGTGTGTGTGTGTGTGTGTGTGTGTGTGTGTGTGTGTGTGTGTGTGTGTGTGTGTGTGTGTGTGTGTGTGTGTGTGTGTCTGGAAAGGCGATTTGTTTCTTTGTTTGCTTGTTTGTTTTTCCACCTTGTTTTGTGAGTCCATCTGCATTTTGGCTCGTTACCTGGTTTGTTGTTATGCCAGGAGATGTCGATATATCTTATGTAGTCGTTATAACAACCGTTTTGCTGTCATGGGATGGCAGGGTATCATAATCGTTTATCAGTTTTATTCTTCTGTACACTTGATAGATTTATCGTTTTAGCTACGCGTGTAAGTGTGTGCGTGTGACAAAGCTTTGGGTGAATGCCTGTATTGTTTGTATTTGTGTGTTAAACTGTGGTTAATTCGAACATTGTTTCGTGCATTAAATAAAAAACAGGTTTTCAGTAGCACTGCAGGCCGTTTCATAGCTGAGGTCGAAGTGTGTGCATATGACACAGTTTTGTTGAGTGTGTGTTATGGTATTAAAAGGTAAGTCACGTAAAATAGTTTTGTTGTGAGTGTTTTTTGGTGTTAAAAGGTATGTCACATGACACAGTTTTGTTGGCTGTGTTGTGATTTAAAAGTTAAGTCACATGACGCAGTTTTGTTCGTCGTGTTATGAAGTTAAAAGTAAGTCACGCGACATCTATTATGTATCTACAATAATAAAACAGATTTTTGACCGCAAATTTTCTGTGAAAAAATGCTTAATGTCTTTGAGGATTCTCAGAAGATTTTACGCTAGAAAAAATAAGGAAAAACAAACAAACAAACAAAAATACCAACAACGTTTCGGTCATAGACCGTCTTCAGGACTTGTGACATAAAAGAAAAACAAATAAATATGTATAGGAAATGACGCATGAAAACATAAATAAGCGGACGATTACGTGCTTAAAGGTGTGTGTGCGGGGAGTCTGTGTGAGCGCGCGCGCGCGCTTGCGTGATTGTGCACATTCCAGCGCGCGCGTGCGCGCTCGCGCACGTATGTGTGTATGTGTGTGTGTGTGTATGTGCGCGCGTGTGTGTGTGTGTGTGTGTGTGTGTGTGTGTGTGTGTGTGTGTGTGTGTGTGTGTGTGTGTGTGTGTGTGTGTGTGTGTGTGTGTGTGCTGTTCCAATCTGCAAAGTGAGTTTACCAAGTGGTCAAACATTCGAGAGTATGTTTGTTGTTGTTGTTGTTGTTGTTCTAAACCGACTATTTCTGTAAACCGAGTTTGTTTTCGCTTAAATCCCGGCATAGTTTTACGGTCGGAAGCATATTTAGATAATACTAACTATCTAAATAGCTCACTCATGAAATAGAGCCAATATTTCACGCGTACGATTTCAAAATATTGCATTCATGAAATGTCGAAATAAAGTTCAAAAGGTTGTCGTAGAAAATTCTAGCTTGCTTAAAAATGATGGGTTTTATTTTTAAAATGTCATGAACTTGCATTCTTTTCATGAATTATAACTTTCTTTAAGATGCGTTTGCAAGAAGATAAACCCAGTTCGGGGTGTGTGTATGTATGTATGTATGTACCTATGTACCCATGTACCCATGTATATATGCACGCACATATGTATGTACGTGTGTATGTATGTATGTATGTATGTATGTATGTATGTATGTATGTATGTATGTATGTGTGCGTGTGTGCGCGTGCGTGCGTGTGCGTGCGCGCGTGCGTATGTGTTTGTGTGTGTGAGCGCGTGCATGCATGCATGCGTGTATGTGTGCGTGTGTGTATATGTGTGTATGTGTGTGTGTGTCTTATGTACGCACGCACGCACGCACACGCACACACACGCGCGCGCGTGAGTACACACAATACATACCCGGAGTACAGTGGGGTGACCGTCCTTCATTGAGACACACGCAAGCAGTGGAGTTGACCCCGAGCGTCTGACACTGTGACCCCAAGGGACAGAGGTCAAGGTCACAACTCTTGGGACCGAGCTCACAGTGTGTTCCTGGGTATCAGTATGATCATGATTATCCCGTCACTATCTCTGTCAATACTACCTGGGTATCAGTATGATCATTATTGTCCCGTCACTATCCCTGTCAATGTTACATGGGTATCAGTATGATCATTATTGTCCCGTCACTATCCCTGTCAATACTACATGGGTATCAGTATTATCATCATTGTCCCGTCACTATCCCTGTCAATACTACATGGGTACCAGTATGATCATTATTTGTCCCGTCACTATCCCTGTCAATACTACATGGGTACCAGTATGATCATTATTTTCCGATCGCCATCGGAATCAATACTACCTGGGTATCAGTATGATCATTATTGTCACATCACCATCGGAATCAGTACTACCTGGGTATCAGTACGAAAATAATAATATTGACGAGAAGAGAGAGCAAGAACTAACGGCTGAGGCTTTGGTGTCCAGCTTATTTTATTTTGTTTAAATCGTCGTTTTTTCTCCGTAGTGATACTATGTGGAGAGGCTGACTTTTAAGTCAGTAGTGCGTCGATGTTCAATGTGTATGTGCGATACTTTGGATGACGGTACCAGTGAAATATGTACCAGGAAACTGATTTGTTATAAAATTGTTGTGAAGGCTGTGTCGCCGAGAAAGACTTAAAACTCCTGCAAGAAAATTTACGTGCGCTAATTGTACCCCCCTGTGTGTCGGTGGGCTGGGTTTATTGATGTGAATATTGTAATATCAATACACGGAGAGTTAGTTAATTTTTGTTTTAGATCAACTACACGTCGAATCGAAGTTTATTGTGTTCTATGGAACTTTGCTGAAATCGTGTTCGCCGGGGATTCAATGGTTTACTGTGCCTTGTGAATCTGCAGTTCTTCTTCTATGGATTGCTTTGCATTGTGGATCTGCGGTTCTTCTCTGCTATGGATTAATGTACTTTGTGAATGTGAATCTGCGGTTCTTCTTCTGATAGTTCAACGTAATTTTTATTGTGCTTGCTGTGTGGAGAACATGTTTTTCTCTTCTTCGTCGTTTGTGTTTATGAACAGCCGTGCTTATTGTGTGGGGACCTTGGTTATCCTTCTTTGCGTTTCTTTTAGTGTTGTAGACTGTGGCTTGAGTACTGTGAAACCGTGTGTTGACTGTATATGTGAGACACTGTGGACGGCGCCGGCGAGATCTGTGAGTGATATCAAGATATGTAATATGAACGCTGATATCTGATAATTGAAGTTCCTATGTATTGATAGCTTGATCTATATGCTATGTAGTGACATATGTTGATTTGTACCAGTTCACATGAATGTATATATTTTGATGGTTCAGGCAGCATATAATTATAAAGAAAAAAATTTTAACTCGTGTGTTGCCTGGCTATCCATGTGCGTATGGTGTGGGTGTGTGTAGGGACTAATTATTACACGCGTCCAAACTTTTGAGAACCACACACACACACACACACACACACACACACACACACACACACACACGCACGCACGCACACACACACACACACACACACACACACACACACACACACACACACACACACACACCTGTATAGCCCGGTGGACAGGTACAGATAAAATCAATGTGGGTCAGGTTGACACAGGTGGTGGGGACTTTACAGGGGGAGGAATGACAAGGGTCAACGTACTGACACCGTTTCGCCGTAATGCCCCTCACCGCAGACACACCTGCACACACAGCACATCACTCCAACATCTAATGATACGTTGTGAAAGAAGAAAAAAAGCCAACACACACACACACACACACACACACACACACACACACACACACACACACACACACCAAATCGCAAAATGAAGCTCATTTTATACACAATGTCAGAAATAAAAATGACTTTTCAACAAATTTGTCTTCTTTATGGGTCAAACCCCCCCCCCCCCCCCCGCCCTAAAACAACAAAAACAAAAAACAAAAACAAGAAAAAAAAAGAAAACCAGGAAACGAAAAAAAAAAAAAGCAGCAGAAAATAATGCTTCCATGATTCAAAGTAAGAAAGGGAGGTAAAAAGGAAAAAAAAGTGTGTGTGTGACAGCATGGTAGCGTTGTGTCAACCAACACTATTGTTATGCTCTTGTCACATCTAGTTCCATTTCCCTCCACTTCCAGGACAGTGCAGACGTTATGGAATAGCAACACGCTTCCAGACTATCTGACAGAGGAAACGGCCATTTGCACAGACTGTGAGACAGAAAAGAGGTGACCTCCAGAGACTGTGATTAAGAGAAAAGACCTTGTGACAGAGAAAACGGTTGTTTGCACAGCCTGTGAGACAGGAAAGTGGTGACCTCCAGAGACTGTGATTAAGAGAAAAGACCTTGTGACAGAGAAAACGGTTGTTTGCACAGCCTGTGAGACAGGAAAGTGGTGACCTCCAGAGACTGTGATTAAGAGAAAAGAACCTTGTGACAGAGAAAACGGTTGTTTGCACAGCCTGTGAGACAGGAAAGTGGTGTGACCTCCAGAGACTGTGATTAAGAGAAAAGACCTTGTGAGGGAGGGAGAAATGGCTGTTTGTACAGCCTGTGAGACAGAAACTGGCCATCTCCAGACTGTGATTCAGAGAACGGTCATCTCCACAGACTATGATACAGACAACGGTGACCTCCGGAGTGTGATTCATAATTCATCAACACCTGATGTTAAACTCTATAGGAGAGCTGTCAGAATAAGAAAAAGCAACACTAAGGCGGCGCTGTAGTCCTCCAGAGGACAGCCACAGTCTGTGATAGCAGCACAGTAAAGTGATAGCGTTGGGTGTCGTTAGACGAACGTGGTGGCGCCCTCCGGAGGGAGAGCTCACTCACGCCGGCTCCGCGACTAAGCCATTATTTTCGTCAGTAGGGGGCTTAGTAGGTGGTGTCCTGCGTATGTTAGATTAGAACAGGCGCCACTGAACACCACCGAAGTGACCCCGCAGCAGTGCAGTGTCTCCTCCGGTGGGTTGCCTCTTTGACGACTTGACATTGACTGCTTCCTGTGGATTGTCGGTTTCGGGGCTGTGGCGGGCCGAGGTCTGGCAATGGCTGTGGACAGGGGGGTCGGAAAGAGCGGCGTGGGTGCAATGCCACTGAGGTGGCACGGGACAGAAAAAAATGACGGCGTTTGGTGCTTGGGAGTCTCCTCAAGTCGGCTGGTCATCGTGGCTCGTGCCAAGGGCCCGAGCAGGTGCTGCCATCTTCACCGTGGGCATCATGTGGAAGCTGTCGTTGAAGCCATCTTCACCATGGACATCATGTGAAGCTGTCAAAGCCATCTTCACCATGGACATCATGTGGAAGCTGTCAAAGCCATCTTCACCGTGGGCATCATGTGGAAGCTGTCGTTGAAGCCATCTTCACCGTGGGCATCATGTGGAAGCTGTCAAAGCTATCTTCACCATGGGCATCATGTGGAAGCTGTCAAAGCCATCTTCACCGTGGGCATCATGTGGAAGCTGTCAAAGCCATCTTCACCATGGGCATCCTGTGGAAGCTGCCGTTGAAGCCGTCTTCACCATGGGCATCATGTGGAAGCTGTCAAAGCCATCTTCACCATGGGCATCATGTGGAAGCTGTCAAAGCCATCTTCACCGTGGGCATCATGTGGAAGCTGTCAAAGCCATCTTCACCATGGGCATCATGTGGAAGCTGCCGTTGAAGCCGTCTTCACCATGGGCATCATGTGGAAGCTGTCAAAGCCATCTTCACCATGGGCATCATGTGGAAGCTGTCAAAGCCATCTTCACCGTGGGCATCATGTGGAAGCTGTCAAAGCCATCTTCACCATGGGCATCATGTGGAAGCTGTCAAAGCCATCTTCACCGTGGGCATCGTGTGGAAGCTGTCAAAGCCATCTTCACCGTGGCATCGTGTGGAAGCTGTCAAAGCCATCTTCACCATGGGCATCATGTGGAAGCTGCCGTTGAAGCCGTCTTCACCATGGGCATCATGTGGAAGCTGTCAAAGCCATCTTCACCGTGGGCATCATGTGGAAGCTGTCAAAGCCATCTTCACCGTGGGCATCGTGTGGAAGCTGTCAAAGCCATCTTCACCGTGGGCATCGTGTGGAAGCTGTCAAAGCCATCTTCACCGTGGACATCGTGTGGAAGCTGTCAAAGCCATCTTCACCGTGGGCATCATGTGGAAGCTGTCAAAGCCATCTTCACCGTGGGCATCATGTGGAAGCTGTCAAAGCCATCTTCCGTGGGTGGCATCATGTGGAAGCTGTCAAAGCCATCTTCACCGTGGGCATCATGTGGAAGCTGTCAAAGCCATCTTCACCGTGGGCATCATGTGGAAGCTGTCAAAGCCATCTTCACCGTGGGCATCATGTGGAAGCTGTCAAAGCCATCTTCACCGTGGGCATCCTGTGGAAAAACTGCCGTTGAAGCCATCTTCACCGTGGGCATCATGTGGAAGCTGTCAAAGCCATCTTCACCATGGGCATCATGTGGAAGCCGTCGTTGAAGGGACGTGGCGGTCCACAGTTCACAGAGGCACTCACTGTGCTTCTCCATATGTCACACAGCGGCTGCCACCGTCGGTAGGGGTGGGGTGGGGGTGGGGGTGGGGGGAAAACAAGCCGGTAGTAAATGGCAAGGGAAGGGGTGGGGGGGTGGGGGGAGCGGAAAGTAGTGAGAAGGGGTGGGGGAGCGAAATGGAGTGGGGATTTACAGTCTAGATAAACATTATGTACTCTGGATACATCAGAGCAGATCTTAGCTGACCGCCAGAGGAGGAGGTCAGTGTCAACAGGAAATCGTCTGTTCTATCGTCAACTGAACCGAAACAGAACGAGCCTGCAAATGCCCTCTGTTGTTGGCAGAGAAGAAGAAGAAGAAGAAGAAGAAGGTTAGCTACGACAGTCATACTACAAGGACCCCAAAACGGTGTGTACCCCGTTGTGTGTGCGGGAAATTCAGAACCATTTCCCCGACAGCATTACATTATGAGGCTCCCAACTTTTTGTATGTACCAGCTACAAAATCTGCATACGTAATTTCTTTTTTTTTTTCTCCATCAAATTATCTCTGTCCGCTGGTTTTTGTTTTTGTTGTAATTGTTGCCGTTCTTGTGGTGGTGGTGATGGTGGTGATGGTGGTGATGGTGGTTTCACAGCGCTCCTGCAAATATCTTCACGGCTATGGTGTTCAGAAATGGAGAACCATCTGTGTAAAAACGGAGAACGTTGTTTTGGGACCCATGTATCAGTCGTCTTGGAATAGAAATGATTAGAGACCTGAGGGAAATGAATAATTGACAAAGGCGGACTTTCAGAAATCCATCAATCAATGCTGCGGGTCGGAATGACTGCGCGGGGTGGGTGCAATGCCGCTGAGGTGGCACGGAAGACAGCAAAACACACACACACACACACACGCACACACACACACACACCACGCACGCACGCACACACACACACACACGCACGCACGCACGCACACACGCACGCACACACGCACGCACGCACGCACGCACGCACGCACGCACACACACACACACACGCACGCACACACACCGCCCTGTGTTACCTGTAGGTGTCTGGAGGCAGAGAGCGACAGGTGGCGCCGTTCTGGCACACCCCGATGGCGCAGGGGTTGGGGAACTGACAGCGAGGGTCCCCACCAGCTGTCATGGCACTGACACAGGAAGAAGGAGTCCTCCTGCCCGCTGCCCGGCTGTCCAGGGCTGACCACACACTGACCTCGACCTTCACAGGGCTCAGGCCGGCAGGGGTCGTAGTGCTCACACGCCGCGCCCCAGTACCCTGCGCAGCAGTGACCAGGGGCGGATTATGAGAGACAAAAAAAAGGGGGGGGGGGGGTTACAAAAGATCTTGAGTCTTCCCCCCTTTCCTCATCTCCAGGGTCAAAGGTGAGTGTAAAGGCTGGAAATGTGACGTCAAATACAGGGAACGGTCATGTATTTAAAGACTGTTTTGTGATTTCAGTGGTGAAAATGCCCCCCCAAAAAACAAGGGAAATAATTAGTGGGGAGCTGCCCTTTTGATCAATTATGAGTTTAAAATGAAATGCTGGTTTAAAACGTATGGTAGGCCTCAAAACGCTTACATGGATTGTAATAGCGTTTCAGTGCCAAATCTTAATTGTGTGTGGCCTGCAAGTGTTACCCTCCCTACCCCCCCCCCCCCCCCCCCCCCCCCCCCTGTTCCAGACAGGTCGTCACCTCTTCCCTCCTCCCGGACTGTCAGTCTGTCTCACCTGGCAGACAGTCACACAGTGGGCCATCATCGTCACCGCCATGGCACGTGCCGTGCTGACCGCAGGGGTTACCATGGCAACGGTCGTAGTCCTGGCACTCGTCGCCGTGGTAACCAGGTGGGCAGGTGCAGATGTACTGGTAATCCGGACTGAGGGTGCAGGTGGCATTGTTTTGGCAGGTCAGAGTGCAGGAGGAGGAGACGTCACAGAAAGGGCCTGGATCCACAGAGAATAACCACCAGAAATAGAACATTTGGGGGGGTGGGGGTGGGGGGACATGTTTGAAATAACAACAACAACACTTTCATGTGACACAGCCAGTGATTTAAATGATACTGTTCAAATTATTCCAACATTGCCAGGTTTTAGAACGTAGATATGCTGATACGAAGAATTATATAAAGTATATTGGGTTCTTATTTCTATCTGTAGAGACGCATACAGACACACAGACACAGACACACACACAGACACAGACACACAGACACACACACACACACACACACACACACACACACACACACACACACACACACACACACACACACACACACAGGATATGTAGGAGGAGAGTAAGGATTGGGGGGCAGGCATCATGAGCTGAGAGTCTTAGTCAGCAGCAGCAGCAGCAGCACAGTCTTTGATAGCAGTCCAGAGCGAGAACTACATAGTCGTCAACCTCCCCCCCCCCCCCCCCCCCCATCATCCCGTGATTTGGGGCGGTGCCAGGGAAGCTGGCACACACAAATCCTGCAGGGTTGTTCTCGATGTATTTCTTCACTGGTTTTTCAGCGGTTCCATCTAGTTTGCCCAGTCTGGCACAGTAGACTATGGATGGCAAGGCATCTCCTCCTCTTAAGGCTGCTGTTACTGACCTGATCTGGGGGCTGACTCTGAATCAGCTCTTTGTCTTAAATCTGTCTCTGTCTCTGGCTTTCTCTCTCTCTCTCTCTCTCTCTCACTCTCTCTCTCTGTCTGTCTGTCTGTCTCTCTGTCTGTCTCACTGTCTCTATCTCTGTCTCTCTGTCTGTCTGTCTCTTCGTCTCTGTATCTATCTATCCCTCTCTCTCCATCCTCCTCTGTCTGTGTGTGTCTCTCTCTCTCTTCTCTCTCTCCCTCTGTCTGTCTCTGACTCTCTGTCTCTCCTTCTGTCGGTCTGCCCCCCCCCTCCCTCTCTCTCTGTTTTTGTCTCTTTCTCTCTCCTGTTTTCCGCCAGATCTGTCTGTCTGTCTGTCTCCCTCTGTCTGTCTGTCTGCCTGCCTGTCTGTCTGTCTGTCTCTCTGTCTCTCTCTGTCTCCCTCTGTCTCTGTCTGTCTGTCTGTTTGTCTGTCTGTCTCTCTCTCTCTCTCTCTCTCTCTCTCTCTCTCTCTCTCTCTCTCTCTCTCTCTCTCTCTCCCCTATTTTCCGCCAGGTCTGCTTGGGTAGCCGTCGGTTTCTCCCGCCCCCCCCCCCCCCCCCCCCCCCCCATCCCCGATATCCTTGTAGAGCTGTTCTAGGCAGCGGGTTGGGTGGACCATGGGACACGTCGATTGTTTCTGACCGGGAGTTCAAGGGACAGTGGGAAACTACTCCTCTTCAGTCTCCCAGAATTTTATAAATTATAATTTTCCGTATTCAGTTTAACGTTGACATGGATTAAAGGCTTTTTACAGTCGGAATTCCATCATCTCCTTAGGTCGTCACGCGAAAATGGACACAAGGATAATAATAGAATTGACGTAAGCCTAAAATAAATTCGGAGAACGAAAAGAAAAACAAGATGCAAAGCATATAAACGTACTCCCAGTTTATTTTGAAAACGTGTGAGACATTCCATAAAGAGCAAAACCCGTTTTGGGCCATTATAAACCGTTAGTAACGGCTATTCTGGTAAACATCGGCATCATCTGTGACCCATGATGAACATATCTACAAATTTTCAGAAAGATCGGCCAAGTACTTTCTGAGATATTCCATAAAGAAGAAAAACCGTCATGCGCCGTTATAGCCGTTAGTAATAGATGTTGACCACAGACGGACAGACAGACAGACAGACAGACAGACAGACAGACACACACACACACACACACACACACACACACACACACACACACACACACACACACACACACACGCAGCATTTCTTCCTTCGTTCCCATTCTAAAGTACTCCCTGTTCTATAAGAACTGGGAGTACAAAAACATGTTCACAATCTGATGCTACAACTCACTCCACATCCTAAGTCAGGGTCTAGTGACTGACATGTGCTGTCACCAGGTATTTTGCCATGACCCCCTGGCGCAGACCATTTGATGGGGGGGGGGGGGGGGGGGAGGGGAAGGGGGCTGATGAACATTTATCGTGCTATCACTCCCATTTCTGAACCATTCTGCACAGCACAGTGGAGAACGAACATATGTTTCTCCATGACGCCCTGTCCAAGAACCGCTCTACAGGGTGCAGTGGAGGGTTGACGTTATCTCACCATGACTCCCTGTCCAAGACCATTCTACAGGGTACAGTGGGATGTGGACATGTATCTCTCTATGACTCCCTGTCCAAGACCATTCTACAGGGTACAGTGGAGGGTGGACATGTATCTCTCTATGACTCCCTGTCCAGGACCATTCTACAGGGTACAGTGGAGGGTGGACATGTATCTCTCTATGACTCCCTGTCCAAGACCATTCTACAGGGTACAGTGGGGGGTGGACATGTATCTCTCTATGACTCCCTGTCCAGGACCATTCTACAGGGTACAGTGGGGGGTGGACATGTATCTCTCTATGACTCCCTGTCCAAGACCATTCTACAGGGTACAGTGGAGGGGGACATGGACATGTATCTCACCAGTGACTCCCTGTCCAAGACCATTACACAAATCTCTACAGGTGTGACCGTACCGTACCGTTGCCAGGGACCAGACAGGTCATATATTGTACTGTGGTGTACTATTGTGCATTGTGGTGTACTGTGTGTATTCTGGTGTTTTGTGGTCTAGTATGTTATATTGTGTTGCAATGTGTTACAGTTTGTTGTTTTGAGTTGTTCTACGTTGTACTGTGGTGCACTGTGCTGTACCGCGGTATACTGTGGTGTATTGTGGTATACTATGGTGTACTGTGCTATATTGTGCTATATTGTGGTGTACTATGCTGTACTGTGCTGTATTGTGTGTGTTCTGTGGTCTACTATGTTATACTGTGTTGTAGTGTGTTATATTTTGTTGTGTAGTGTTGTTCTCGGTTGTACTGTGGTGTACTGTACTGTGTTGTGTGTGTACTGTGGTGTACTTTGCTGTACTGCGGTGTTTTTTGTGATATATTGTGGTGTACTGTGCTGTACTGTGGTGTACTGCAGTATACTGTGGTGTATTGTGGTGTACTGCGGTGTACTGTGGTGTACTGTGCTGTACTGTGGTGTACTGTGGTCTTTTGATATATATTGTGGTGTACTGTACTGTGCTGTACTGTGGTGTACTGCAGTATACTGTGGTGTATTGTGGTGTACTGCGGTATACTGTGGTGCACTGTGGTGTACTGTGGTGAGTAGGGGAACAGACACAGGTGACGGGTGCTGTTGGTGGTGGTCAGACAAGGTGTTGTTTTGTACTGTATTGTATTGTCTTTCGGTGTATTGTACCGTGTTGTACTGTGTTGTACAATGTTGTACTGTGTTGTACTGTGGTGTAGTGTGGTCAGCACTGACCAGTGATGTCAGGTGGACAGACACAGGTGAATATTGTACAATGTTGTACTGTGTTGTACTGTGTTGTACTGCGGTGTAGCACTGACCAGTGAAGCCAGGCGCACAGACACAGGTGTCTGTGCTGTTGCCGCTGGTCAGACAGGTGTTGTACTGTGCTGTACTGTGTAGTATTGTGTTATACTGTGTTGTACTGTGTTGTACTGTGGTGTGTAGCACTGACCAGTGAAGCCAGGCGCACAGACACAGGTGTCTGTGCTGTTGCCGCTGGTCAGACAGGTGTTGTACTGTGCTATACTGTGTTGTATTGTGTTATACTGTGTTGTACCGTGTTGTACTGTGGTGTAGCACTGACCAGTGAAGCCAGGCGGACAGACACAGGTGACGGTGCTGTTGCCGCTGGTCAGACAGGTGGCATCATGCTGGCACGGCGGATCAGTCACACACAGGTCCACCTCGCCACACTGCTGCCCGAAGTAGCCATGGTAACACCGACACTCCGCCTCCGTGGCCGATGTCTGGTGAAACCCAAGCAGAAGGTGGACAGCGTGGTTATTACGGTAATGTGGGCAATGTGGTTGTTTGGCAATGTGGACAACGTGGTTATGTGGCAATGTGGGTAACGTGGTTATATGGCAATATGGGCAGCGTGATTATATGGCAATGTGGGCAATGTGGTTATATGGCAATGTGGGCAACGTGATTATATGGCAATGTGGGCAAATGTGGTTATATGGCAATGTGGGCAACGTGGTTATATGGCAAATGTGGGCAACGTGATTATATGACAATGTGGGTAACGTGGTATATGGGAATGTGGGCGACATGGTTATATGGCAATGTTGGCAATGTGGTTATATGGCAATGTGGGTAACATGTTTATATAAGCAATATGGGTAACGTGGCTATTTGGCAATGTGGGTAACGTGGTTATATGGCAATGTGGACACGTGGTTATATGGCAATGTGGGCAACGTGGTTATATGGCAATGTGGACAACGTGGTTATATGGCAATGTGGGCAACGTGGTTATATGGCAATGTGGGCAACGTGGTTATATGGCAATGTGAGTAGCGTGGTTATATGGCAATGTGTGGTAGCGTGGTTATATGGCAATGTGGGTAACGTTGTTATATGGGAACGTGGGCAACATGGTTATATGGCAATGTGGACAGCGTGGTTATATTTGGCAATGTGGACAACATAGTTATATGGCAATGTGGACAATGTGGTAATATGACAGCAAACATGTGAAGAAGCAGTCATTAAGATAATCCGCTTATAAAAATGATTGATTTTATATAATAAAAAAGACAAACAACAAAATTTTCGAACAATTTCTATGTGAAAAGCCCTTCCCCCCACCCACCACCCCAACTCCCACCCTTCATTCTCAATGCCCGCTTATCTACATCGTCAACAATCATAAGGACATTCTGGATCCTCTGTTTTCCTGCCTGTCATACCGCTTCACGTCAACTGCCTTCTGTACACTCTGACTGGACCGACGTTTGATTCATGTTCCGGCAGAGACAGTTATTTGTGAGACATTCCGGTCCTTGGTCCGGTGCTGTGTGCTCTAAGCTCATGTGCAAGGTTCAGAACCATGCGATCAAGCTCTATCCACTTAACTGATGTGCATCAGAGAATCTTCCTCAGTTTTGATACTCCCAGTTCTTATAGAACAGGGATACTTTAGAATGGGAACGAAGACATGCTCTCTCTCTCTCTCTCTCTCTCTCTCTCTCTCTCTCTCTCTCTCTCTCTCTCTCTCTCTCTCTCTCTCTGAGTGTGTGTGTGTGTGTGTGTGTGTGTGTGTGTGTGTGTGTGTGTGTGTGTGTGTGTGTGGTGTGGAGAATGTGTTCCACTTCGCTCCAGACAAAACTACTGGGCCGATCTTTCTGAAAATTTGTAGGTATGTTCACTTTGGGTCACGGATGATGCCCGATGTTTTACTAACGGCTATAACGGCCGCCCATAACGGTTTTCTTCTTAATGGAATACCTCAGAAAGTACTTGGCTGATCTTTCTGAACACTTGTAGGTATGTTCATTATGGTCAAGGATGATGCCCAATGTTTTATTGTACCGTTATAGCCGTTATTAACGGCTATAACGGCCCATAACGGTTTTTTCTTCTTTATGGAATATTTCAGTAAAATACTTGGCCGATCTTTCTGAACATTTGTAAGTACGTTCACTATGGTCCACGGATGATGTCCGATATTTTATTTTACCGTTATATCCGTTACTAACGGCTATTACGGCCCATAACGGTTTTTTCTTCTTAACGGAATATCTCAGAAAGTACTTAGCCGATCTTTCTGAGAATGTGTAGGTGTGTTCATTACGGCTCATAGATGACACCCGATGTTTTATTTTACCGTTATATCCGTTACTTACTTACGA
The DNA here is from genome assembly GCA_016801955.1 of Conus betulinus. Classification (NCBI taxonomy): domain Eukaryota; kingdom Metazoa; phylum Mollusca; class Gastropoda; order Neogastropoda; family Conidae; genus Conus; species Conus betulinus. The sequence continues at coordinate 122,485 of JADBJO010006204.1, forward strand.
CGATTACGCGTATCTCAGAAAATACTTGGTGGATCTTTATGAAAATTTTGTAAGTATGTTCATTATGGGTCATGGATGATACCCGATGTTATGTTTTACGTACGTTTTTATGACCGTTTCTCCTCCTCCTCCTCCTCCTTCTTCTTCTTCTTCTTCTTCTTCTTCTTCTTCTTTCTTTCTTTCTTCTCTTCTTCTTTGTTTTTTTTTCTTTTTTCCTTTCTTTCTGTTGAAGTATCATTTATAACCAAACTCACAGAAAACGAAATAAACCAACATACAAACGCACCCACGAATGGCCAGTCTCTCTCTCTCTCTCTCTCTCTCTCTCTCTCTCTCTCTCTCTCTCTCCAGATTCCTCCTCCCCCCCCCCCGACCTGCAAGCATTGTCCACCCTGTCCGCAAGGGGACGGCCAGCAGGGGTCAGGCTCGCTGCAGTTGCTTCCCTTGAAGTAGTGCGGGCATGCGCAGTAGTAGGTTTCATTGTCGTACATCCGGCAAATCCCGCCGTGCTCACAGGGCTGCTCCGCGGCGCAGACGTCGTAGGTGTGACAGAGGGGGCCGGAGAAGAGTGGGGGGCAGTGACAGCGGTACTGTTCGTGACCCCGGAACTCGCACACCGCCCCGTTCTGACACGGCAGCATGGCGCACAGGTCCACCTGCACGTCATAGAAGGTGTGTGCAGGAATGAATGTATTGTGTGTGTGTGTGTGTGTGTGTGTGTGTGTGTGTGTGTGTGCGCGTGTGCGCGCGCGCGCGCGCGCGCACACACACATATACGCATACACATACACACACACGCGCGCGCACAAGCACGCATGCACACATGCACACACACATATAAACATACACATACATACATGTAAACACACACACACACACACACACACACACACACACTAAAAGAAATCCTATTGGAGAGAAAGGAAGAAATAACTGGATAGAAAGGGGAAAAAAAAGATATTAAGAAAGACCAGAAATGCTCCTGGAAAAGACGCTTTGAGATGGAGTGAGGTTTTCGTCAGCGAACCTGTCAGACAGTGCTAGAAATGTTCCACAGCAACCACCAAGTGTTTATAGGTGGTGGTCGGGGGGGGGGGGGGGGGGGGGGGGGGGGGGGGGGGGGGGCGGGGGGGGGGGGGGGGGGGGGGGTTATTTGAAGGTACATCTAGCGTGAATAAACACTGGATTACAATGTTTTCCCTGTAAAGTTGAGACTATCACAAAATTATAGCTGTTTGAACTGACCACAACCACAACCCGCCGTGTCCACTGAAGATTCTCTGACACAGGAAACGAGACTGGACTCTGAACGGATACAGATGGCCGCCTTCAAAAACACAGGCCAATGGCTTCCGCTGTTGTCAGTGAAAGACTGAATGTTCAAGTTGACATTGTCATCCTTTTTATCCCATCCCTTGTCCCCCCCCCCCCCCCCCACGCCACCCCTCCACCACTCCCTCCTCCAAACCATCACCTTTTGAAATCTGTGGTATAAATGCAAGGGAGAGACGACTGGCTGGACGGTCCCGTCCAAGATGGCTGAACTGCGTTCAGCGGAATAAATAAATGAATAAATAAATAAATAAATACTCGTTCAGCCTGACCTGAGTGTGCGTCTAAGTCAAAATACTTGCGAAGTCATTTCCATCGTTACTAAGGGTCAGTTTGACAGCATTTTTTTTTCTCTCCTCGATGTTCATTTATTTCTGATGGGTGCGTCCTGACCTGTGTGCAGTTGTTTCCCTTGCCATCCAGGTAGATAGACACATGCGTATGTGGGCCCCCGACGTTTACAGCAGCACCGTATTCTTACAGCAGTCTCACATACAGCATTGTGTGTGTGTGTGTGTGGGGGGGGGGGGGGGGGGGGCTCTCTTTTGTCGATTAATCACAAATACTGGCATTGATGCACAGAGTCCGGAATCTTCCTCCCCAAAGAAAGGCCATTTAAAAGGGAAATGCAATTGTTGTAATGTACCCTCCCTGACCTGATGAGTGAATGCATACCACAGTATCTCTGCTCTACGCGCGTTCAATGAGAGTTGGGTCAGTGCCTTTGTCCGCACTATCCCTGGGCACTATCAGAGAGAGAGAGAGAGAGAGAGAGAGAGAGAGAGAGAGAGAGAGAGAGAGAGAGAGAGAGAGAGAGAGAGAGAGAGAGAGAGAGAGAGACGGAGAGAGAGAGAGAGAAGCTGACAAAGTACGGTGAACAGCATCTTCCTTGGCGTGGGAATTTCATTTCACAGAAGGCGCGCGTCAGCTGGAACTGGCTCTGTGACAACGCCTGCCATGTGTGCGTGGCTGTGGCCACACATGCCATAATTAGGATTTTGCGCTAAAACACTTTATAATTCACGTGAACGTTTTCAGACCCACCATAAATTTGAGCTATCATTTTTTATGTAAACTGATACTTAATCAAAAGAACAACTCCCCACCAATTACTTCCCTTGTGTTGGGGGATCTTGACCAATGAAATCACAAACAACCTTCAAATACATGACCTTCTTAGTTGACACACATTTCAGACCTTCGCACTCACCCGTGACCCTATCTTTGCGCCAGCTTCAACAGCACAAAATAACCCCATTCCTTTGATTGTAAATCTGTCTGCTTGCAACCACCTGGATTGTACCTTGATGGCCCTATGAAAGAAAATGGGAAGAATCAACTTTCAGACACAAAAACGATTCTCCAAACAATCCAGTTGCGCCAGTTTCTAAATACTCGGCTCCTTAAAGCAAGGCCTTGGCGCATTCATTTTTGGGTGTGCAGCCTGTGGGAAAGAATGAGTCGGCTACATCCGCAAAGGGAGAGTGCATTGCTGTTAGCTTACGGTCGGCTGCTAGCGTGGGTAAGGGGAAACATGAGTGGATCACCCCCCTACACACACACACACACACACACACACACACACACCTTTCCCTTCCTCCTCCCGCATTTTACTGGCAGGTGTCTCCTGACCTGTGTGCAGTTGTGTCCCTGCCACCCGAGTGGACAGCTGCAGCTGTAGTTGAGGCCCCCCCTCCCTCCCCCTCACACAGGCAGCCTCGTTCTGGCAGGGACGCAGGAAGTTGCAGGCATCAAAGTGGTGAGTCAGGCACTCCATGGAGAAACCTGTGTGTGACAGAGAGAAAACAACTACAGACTGTGCGCGACAGAAAACAACCACAGACTGTGTGTGACAGAGAACAACTACAGACTGTGTGTGACAGAGAACAACTACACAGACTGTGTGGGACAGAGAACAACTACAGACTGTGTGCGACAGAGAACAACTACAGACTGTGTGCGACAAAGAACAACTGAACACTGTGTGGGACAGAGAACAACTGAACACTGTGTGGGACAGAGAACAACTAAACACTGTGTGGGACAAAGAACACCCTAAACACTGTGTGGAACAGAGAACAACTACAGACTGTGTGGGACAGAGAACAACTACAGACTGTGTGGGACAGAGAACAACTACAGACTGTGTGGGGCAGAGAACAACTAAACACTGTGTGGGACAGAGAACAACTACAGACTGTGTGGGACAGAGAACAACTACAGACTGTGTGGGACAGAGAACAACTAAACACTGTGTGGGACAGAGAACAACTACAGACTGTGTGGGACAGAGAACAACTACAGACTGTGTGGGACAGAGAACAACTACAGACTGTGTGCGACAGAGAACAACTAAACACTGTGTGGGACAGAGAACTACAGACTGTGTGGGACAGAGAACAACTACAGACTGTGTGGGACAGAGAACAACTACAGACTGTGTGGGACAGAGAACACCTAAACACTGTGTGGGACAGAGAACAACTAAACACTGTGTGGGACAGAGAACAACTAAACACTGTGTGCGACAGAGAACAACTGAACACTGTGTACAACAGCGAACAATTAAACACTGTGTGTGACAGAGAGCACCTAAACACTGTGTGCAACAGAGAACAACTACAGACTGTGTGGGAGAGAGAGCACCTAAGCACTGTGTGTGACAGAGAACAACTAAAGACTGTGTGGAACAGAGAACAACTAAACACTGTTGCGACAGAGAACAACTAAACACTGTGTGGGACAGAGAACAACTAAACACTGTGTGGAACAGAGAACAACTAAACACTGTTGCGACAGAGAACAACTAAACACTGTACGGGACAGAGAACAACTAAACACTGTGTGGAACAGAGAACAACTAAACACTGTTGCGACAGAGAACAACTAAACACTGTGTGGGACAACCTAAACACAGTGTGGAACAGAGAACAACTAAACACTGTGTGTGACAGAGAACAACCACCGACTGTGTGCGACAGAGAACAACTACAGACAGTGAATGATGTAACCCATGAAGAGAACTATATACCATATAAATGTTTAAAATAATTCCTAATAACCCTGCCGTTTTACATAGACAAACAAATCACAAGACAAAACACGACGCGTTTCGACATCTTGGGTCTTCTTCAAGCAAGATAAACAACATTCAGAACAATGAAAAACGAAGAACGAGCAATTACTTATCTTCTCGAAGCCGGCGCAAGATGGGCGTGTAATCACTTCCACACAACCTGCTGCAGAAGATGGTTAACCATAAAATAGGACAAAATCCCAGACACAGAGATGCTTGACCAGCGCCCATCTTGTGCCGAATTCGCGAAGCGGCAGTTCGTTCTACGTCTTCATTGTCCTGAATGTTGTTTATCTTGCCTGAAGACGACGACCTAAGAGGTCGAAACGCGTCGTGTTTGGTATTGTAATTTGTTTGTCCATGTTAACAGGCCGGAGTTATTTGGAATTTCTTTAAAAAATTTGTTTCAGTTTCTGGCTGTAGTCACCTCCCTTTGAAACTAACTGTGTACTGTATATAAAACAACAATGTGTTGAATTATTCATGACTCCTAGAAGAAACCTACATACGTCATAGAACAACTCAGTGGCATGTTATATGACCCACGGAGAAACCTGTTTACTACACAGAACAACAACAAAATGGTGAATTACACAATCTGCAGAGAAACCCATACACCACATGGAACAGTAACACATGAAATATCTTGTCTGTATTACACAGAACATCAACAAGCGGTGAAACAGTTCATGAAAAAACGCTTTATAACGAAAAAAAAAAAAAAAAAAAGAAACATGGAGGGGGGTGGGGGGTGGGGTAGGGTCAGGGTCAGGAAATTCACTGAAATTAAAAAACAAAACAAACAAACAAACAAACAAAATAACCACAAAAAAAAGAAACAAGAAGAAAAAAAAATGAGCAGTGGCCACATGCGGATCTATTGTCCGATGCAGTCCAGAAGGTTCCTATAGTGAAGCCTCTTATCCAGCGATCGGCTGTCTATGACAGAAAGATGGGCTGTCTATGACAGAAAGATGGGCTGTCTATGACGGAAAGATGGGCTGTCTATGACAGAAAGATGGGCTGTCTATGACGGAAAGGTGGGCTGTCTATGACGGAAAGATGGGCTGTCTGTGACGGAAAGATGGGCTGTCTATGACGGAAAGATGGGCTGTCTATGACAGAAAGATTGGCTGTCTATGACGGAAAGATGGGCTGTCTATGACAGAAAGATGGGCTGTCTATGACGGAAAGGTGGGCTGTCTATGACGGAAAGATGGGCTGTCTGTGACGGAAAGATGGGCTGTCTATGACGGAAAGATGGGCTGTCTATGACAGAAAGATTGGCTGTCTATGACGAAAAGATGGGCTGTCTATGACGAAAAGATGGGCTGTCTATGACGGAAAGATGGGCTGTCTATGACGGAAAGAACGTCAGACAGTGATGTCCTAAACCTCGCAGTTTTTGTGTCATGCACGGCAATGTGTGCTTAACGCGCTTGACTGTGCCCGCAACTTCTTTCACATTTTATTAGGAAAACAAAACAAAACAAAAACAAAACCATGTACTGTCGGAATACACACTCCCGAGTAAATTAAACATATGTACAAATGAAAGAAGTTTCTCTCTCTCTCTCTCTCTCTCTCTCTCTCTCTCTCTCTCTCTCTCTCTCTCTCTCTCTCTCTCTCTCTCCCCTCGGAGATAAAAAGAGAAATAGATACAGAAAACAAAGGAAAAAAAAGAGACAAAAAGAAAATCGACGTATAGACAGAAACAGGGATTTAAAAGAAAAAAGAAAAAAAGAAAAACAAAGGAAGGCAAGGAAAACGGTCTCGCAGAAAATGACGAAAGAATACGACGGAGAAGAAAGAGACAGGCAGACAGACAGACAGACAGACAGACGGATGGACGGAAAGACAGACAGACGGACAGACGGACAGACAGACAGGCAGACGGACAGACAGACAGACAGACAGACGGACAGACAGACAGACAGACAGACAGACAGACACAGCTGTCCATCCAGGATCACTGACCAGGCCCCAGTTTCTGGAAGGAGAGCTGTAGGGGAGGTGAGGATGCGGTGAGGTTGGTCACCAGCGTCACCTGCAGGCTGTAATGCTGCCCCATCTGCAGACCTGAGGTCCTCAGGCACATCTCCTGGGACTGGCTGTCGCCATGCACGTGATGCTCGTGGTTCAAACCTGGACCCTGGATCTGAACCTGTCCCACACACGTTTACACACCCAGGTCCTCACACAACATATCTCCAGGGATTGAGATCTGAAGCTGTCGCATGGAGGATACAAATGTAACAAAGAGAAATACAAAACTCACTCAGAACAATGTGTGAACATAGTTGCGAAATGCTGAATTCTGGTGAACTGTAATGATCTCATTAAACAATCTTCCCATTTTTTTTTTTAGAAACTTACTAATATTCAAACAAATGCGTCTTCCTTTTTGAAATAAATTACAAAAGCTGAAAAACAGACTTTGGTTTTAGATATTTTTAGGGGGATGAATTTTTCACGAAGTTCATTATATTTTGGACATTCCATGATGCAATGAAATTCATCTCCAATTTCACCCATTTCACAGTTACGACAAATACGCAATTCTCTTGGAACATTATGGTGTCTTCCAATTTCAATTTGCAATTTATGGTTACTACATCTAAATTTAAATAAAGATATAACATCAATATCTGGTAAGGTAGAAATATAATGTTCTTTTCTAAAGACAGTCTTTACACTTTTATAGAATACACACTTGTTGCTGTTTTCAAGAGAACTGCGCCAATCACGAGCATAATTATTTTGCAACTCCTTTTTAACACACTTACATAAGTTACTTCTGTTTGTGAATGAATGAGATTCCCAAACACAATCAAAACCAGTTTCAAATAAAATGCTTTTAACATAACTAAGCCATGGTGAAACGAAAATTCCTTTTGTATATAGTTCATGTAAGATATTATATACTTTGTTTGAATACTTCTTAGAATCAGGAACAACTAAGTTAGCCCAGAACCTTATCATTCTCACTTTAATCAGTACAGATAAAGGATAGATTCCGGTTTCACCATAAATCATTGAAGTCATTGTAGTTTTATTTAATCTATATAAATACTTTTAAAAAACGTAACTGTAACTTTTCTAATATGTCAACATTTTTTCATAACCCCAAATTTCACAACCATACAACACACAGGTACAACTATGGAATAAAATAATTGTATGCAAACACCAATTGGCATTTTGCTTCCTTGCAGTTTGTAATAATGAAAACATTGCCTTGAGAGCCTGATTATAAGCACATTTTTTTTTTGCTTTGTAAAAAGAACCTGTTCTGCTGAACTCGATGCCTAAGTATTTCATTGAATTAAGAACCTCTATTTTTTCATTCCCAAAGAAAAAAAATTCACGCATACTATTTCGACCATGAAAGACAACTATTTTTGTTTTCTTTGGATTTACTTCTAATTACCATTGCGTGCAATATATATGTAAGGCTTTAAGTTCTTTTTGCAAAGCTGATTTAGAATTTGCTAATAAAAATTGTATCATCAGCATATAACAACACAAGCAATTCAATAAACTGTTCAAGTTTCAATTCTTGCGTTAAATCACATTCTAGAGTAGAACAGTTATTGTCAATAAGGAACTGTTGTAGATCATTCAAGAATAATGAAAACAAACACACACACACACACACACACACACACACACACACAACACACACACACACACACACACACACACACACACACAGAGGCTAGAGATAAGCCGTTTTGAAAAAGATACGTTTCTAAAGATCTTTTGAAATCGGAAAATGAGAACACGCTAATGGAGTAGAGGTAATGAGTGGTGAATGAGGGACAAGACAGGGTATGGGACAGAGAAGTTTTAGTGGTCAGTGAGGGGTCAGGCGGGGGAGGGGGGGACAGAGTGTACCTGGTAGCTGTAGGAATAGTGGTCAGTGAGTTATAAGGCAGGCAACGGGACAGAGGTGTTAGTGGTCAGTGAAGGGTCATGCAGTTGGAGGGGGAGAGGGGGGGGGCAGAGCTGAAGGAACTGTGGTCAGTTAGTTATAAGGCTGGCGATGGGGTAGACTTGTCAGTTCGCTGAGAGAGTGGCATAGCAGCGAACACCAGGGGAGAGGTGTCAGATCTCCTTTAAGGGACACTGATGTGAGAGGTCAGTGTCAGGCGGGCGCAGCGAACCTTCCAGCCATATGGGTCTAGCCTGTGTCGCTGGGGCTCCTGGAGATGTGGGGCGATCGGCGATGGAGCGCTGCCTGACTACAATTACCGTGGCCTGGGATACCGTGCTCTGAGCCCCACAGACATGGGGGCACTTCTTATGGGACTGGGCTGAAAAATGGCCCTCTCTGCCGTAGGCTGCGTGGACCATACAAGGGACTCGTGCAGCGCTCCAGCGACTTTCGTCCTGCTCCCTCTTTGAGGCGGCCTCACGCGGCACAGGACCAACGCCACCCGAGCATGAAGATGGCCGCCTGGTGGCCCTGAAAACAGCTTCTTGTTTGGGGGAAAGAAGCGAAATACACCGACGCCCATCGTCGGCTGACCAACCCCCGAATTTCAACTCAAGTTCAAAAGGAACCAGAGCTCGGAGAGAGACACACACGAAGGCCCCCCACAAGGAACTCGCCCACTACTGTCAGCGACAAGAGTTACCACAGAATATGCAGACCTAGGTCTACAAGTGCACCTTGACCTTAAGGGCCTCGGGCCAATAGGACCTTCATCTCACCTACGGACGAACGACCGAACAAGTCAGTGGTCAGTGAGGGGTCAGGCGGGCGACGGCAGAGAGGTGTATCCAGTAGCTGTAGGAATATAGTGGTCAGCTAACTATAGGGCCGGCGATGGGACAGAGGAGTTCCCGGTAGCTGTAGTGTTAGTGGTCAGTTAGCTACAAGGTAGGCGAAGGGGCAGAGGTGTTAGTGGTCAGTGAGGGATCAGGCGTGGGGGAAGCCGCGGGGGAGGGGGGGGGGGGGGGGAGGGGAGGGAGGGGGGAGATAGAGGTGTACCCGGTAGGTGTATGGCCGGCCGAGAGGTCAGGTCTGTCCGGCATGGGATTCTTCCAGCACAACGTGGCGTGACTGTGTGAGAGGTGGACAGGCAGAACACGTCTGGTTCTGGAACCACACACACACACACACACACACACACACACACACACACACACACACACACACACACACACATACACACACACACACACACACATACACAAACGCACACACAGACATACACATACATACACTCACGCACGCACGCAAACATATATATATATACGCGCGCGCGCGCGCGCGCACACACACACACACACACACACACACACACACACACACACACACATGTATGCACAAAAAAAAAACAAACAAACAACAACAAAAAAAGGAAGAGGGGGGTTATGTCCATTTATTGAATAGTTATGTTCGCACCAGTGATGAACAAGGGAGACTATTTTCGCTTTCCCGGTGAAAGAGTTATTTGCCCGAAAGTCAACCGATCATCACGCTTACGGCATGACTTCACTTAAAACAAACTCAACGCAGGGTGTATACAACAACGAAGGAAACATTGTTTTTGAGGGTTTGCTTCCTGGAAGGTGCTTTTTGCCTTGTGTCTGCACATGC
>JADBJO010006204.1:137500-140138 GCA_016801955.1 Conus betulinus
GCATATGTTCAAAATCCGGCATTAGTCACCTTCTTTCAGTCATATCTTGAAAACAGGACCCAGCGTGTTTACTTAAACGGTACTTATTCCTCTGAAAGAATAGTGAGCTGTGGCGTTCCTCAAGGCTCTGTTCTTGGACCTGTTTTCTTCTGTATTTTTATAAATGACCTACCGATACACATATCTCACAATGATGTCATCTGTGATCTGTTCGCTGACGATAGCTCTCTTCACTGTAGTGATACAAACATCATATCTGTACAAATATCGTTACAACAAAGTATAACTGATGTCTTAGAATGGTGCAGCCAAAACCGAATGGTCCTTAATCCGCACAAAACAAAATGTATGGTCCTAGCATCGAGACAGAAACATCAACGACAGCATCTTATGTTGAGCCTAAAAATGAGTGAAACCTTGATCGAGCAGGTTACCGAAGACCGTTGTGTCTTAGGCGTGATCATTGATGAGAATTTTAAATGGCAATCACATATAAATCATGTTTCAAACAGTTGGCTCGCAATTTGTTTTTACTCAATAAACACAGTTATTATGTTGAACCACACATCCGGAAATTATTTTTTGAAGCCCATTGCCTTCCTCACATCAACTATGCGTCCACTGTCTGGAGTGGTGCCGGTGACAATCACATAAAAAGATCAACTCTATGCATAGAAGGGGAATTAAGCTGATTCTTCCCGACAAGTCTCTATCACCCACAGACAAATTCGCAAAACTAATGATGTTACCACTGCAGAGCCACATGACCTATAATAAGGCAGTACTAATGTTTAAAGTCCATGCAAAAACATGGCGCCAACATATCTTGCTGAGTTTATTCAAATGGCAACAATGCGACATGATTCAAATAATTACATTTTAACACGTGTCCGCATTGATTTGTTCAAATCTAGTTTGCATTTTTTTGGTCCATCTGTCTGGAACTCCTCTCTTCCTACCGTCTGCCAAAACATGTCAATCACTGCCGTCCTTCAAATCAGCAGTACTTAAACATTTACTTGAACAAAAATCTAACCTTTGACAATAGTCTCAACGCCCTACTTTTATGCTTGCCTCTATATTAGCTAATGAAAATGGGGTGGGTGGGTGGGGTGGGTAGGTGGGTGTGAGTGTGGGAGTGCGCGTGCGTGCGTGTGTATGTGGGGCTTATGCGTGCATGTGAACGCGCGTGCGTACGTGTCTGATTGTGTTTGTGTAATTTTGTAATGAAATTTTTTTAAATTCTTTTTTATCATTGTTATTCTTATTACTATTGTTATTGTTATTATTATAATGTTGCTATATTCTTCATTGTTTCTGCCATTATTAATATGTGCAGTTTGTTTAGTTGAATGTTGTAGAATAGCAAGGGACAGATTGGAAGAATAGGCATTGCCTAAAAATCTTATCCTTGAGTAATTAAAGTTTTTGAGTCTGTCTCTCTTCTCTCTCTTCTCTCTCATCTCTCTCTCTCTCAGCTCTCTGACCTGAGTGTGTTTATTTTCGTTTTCGTTTGTCATGACTGTCTTTGCCTGTGGATTATTTTCTTTCTTTTCACCGAGGAGAGAGCGAGAGCGACACGAGAGAGAGAGAGAGAGAGAGAGAGAGAGATTGAGGAGAGAGTGAGAGGAGAGAAACTGGGAGAGAGAGAGAGGAGAGAGAGGAGAGGACAGAGACGGAGGAGGGGAGAAGGAGGGAGAGAGAGAGGAGAGAGGAGGAGAGGGGGGGGGCTTGTTCCTCCCTCCGCCGTTCTTTTTCCCTTTTTTCCCTTTTTTCCCTTCCTTTTTTTATTCTAGCATCTATTTGAAAAGAAACTGGTTCGCTTACTCATCTTTACAATGTTCTGAAATAAAATGTCGAGAGACCGCCAAGAAAAAACGTGGGCAAACAGTCTCTTGATGTATGTATGTATGTATGTATGTAGTGTATGTATTGTATGTAGGTGTGATGTTATGTAGGTATGTATGGATGTATGTATGTTTTGAATGTAGTATGTATGGACGGCCATGTGTAAATGGATATATGACGTGAATGCAGAAGGCGATATGAAAGGGGGCAGGTTTCAAAAACTATACTAGTTAGTCTCCTTTTTTTTTTTTTTTTTATGCAGCTAGGGGATAGGCTTTGTAATCCAACAGCACTCAGTTTCAGTTCCCTCACTACATACCCAACGTCTCTCGCTCTGCTCTCTCCTCTCTCGCTATCTCGCTCGCTCGCTCTCTGCTCTCTTCACACACACACACACACACAAACACACACACAACACACCGCACACAAAACCCCACACACACACGAGACACACACACACCCACACACACACACACACACACACACACCACACACACACACCAACACACATACATACACACACACACACGCGCGCGCGCCGCGCGGCCACACACACCACACACACACACAACACCACAACACCCCAAAACATGACTCGGCAAAGAAAAAGAACACAAAAAAGTGGGGTGGGTTGTGTGTGTGTGTGTGTGTGTGGTGGGGGGTGTGTGGGGTGTGTGCTGGAAGGAAACATATTTAAGTGGTCGTTAGTGACCCGGTTTTATAATTTTCAGCATCAATACTGTGGTACATTCTGCACACCACACGGTTATCCTTATTACCACCACCAACG
>JADBJO010006205.1:0-5000 GCA_016801955.1 Conus betulinus
TGATTGAGGGTATTTTAGGTTTGCTGAAAGAGTGTTATGCACATTTGTACTTATATACTCCCAGAAAATTCACGTTTGTATGCATCCTCTTTGCTATAGATAATGGCATGCCCCGCTAGAGCAGTATGGCTGATTTTTTTTTTAATTTCCTGATGTTTTTCTATTACTAATCGGATTATTTAAATGGTAGAACAGCAAATTTGGACCCAGGACGTTCTGGTGATGGGTAAATGTTGTTATTCTCAAGTTAAAAGCTGTCATGTTATGGCAACTGAAGCTCTGAAGACAATGACAGTATGGAACATTTCTTTTGAATGTGCTTACAGCGTTTAGAATTACGTATCATGAATGGTGTGTGCATATGGCCAAGGTGGTATCACATCCATCACTGATACAGGGAATAGTGTCAATGATTATCTTTTTATGTCCATTGACTTGTATCTATACATACAATCATGGACGCATTTGCATGTAGTAGACCTTATTGAGTCTGACCATCTTCCTTTGGAACTGTGCTACGGCAGTTCACAAACCTGTTGATTCTGTTGTGAAGAGGCACAAGTGGGCTCGATATATTGAGAAACAGAACTGAAATTACGAAAATGCAAACATTTTTCATCATCTGATGAATGACGATGATACCCTGCAGGTACTGAAAACAAGCGAATCGCCCATATTTGAAGATATTAATGTAGCTTTATATACGTTTAATAATTGTATTATGATGAAAGCAAAATATATGAAAAAAGAAGTATAAACCAGATGTGTAGAAGGAACTATGGTTTGGTCGACAATGTAAAGTGACAAAAATAATCGATACGATGAGACTTCTAAGGGCGTTTTGCAGAACTCATGATTGTGAAGAACCGCGTAAAATATTGTAAGGCTCGACGAGAATACAAAAATAATTTTGCAGAGAAAGCAAACAGAGCACAACAAAATTTTTACTTAATTATTTGATAAACTCAGCCCATGACCAGAAAGAATTCTGCAAAATATTCGTAACATTTCTGTAAAGACATCACTTATGCATAGTAACATTTCTATTGAAGAGTGGTACCAACATTAGAAAAGGTGTTAGAAAACAATGTTTGCAGTGATGCAGACACGGAAGAAATCAAAGGAACAAGTTGCTTGAACAGTCCCATTTGAAAATAGGAGATTCTATTTGCGATGAAAAATTTGAATAATGGAAATTCTTCTGGTCCTTATGGTTTGATTATGCTGTTTAAAAATGGAGGGACATCACGATCGATTTCTTTCTTAAATTTCTAGTTCTCTGTTAGATAAAGGACTACATCAAGAAAGCTGGGCTGAATCGATTATCATTCCACTGTTTGAAAAGTGCCTTGAATGATCCTGGTAATTACAGAGGAATCTCCTTTCTGATGTAAGCAGCAACTTGTACAGCTCCATCATAAATAACAGATTACAGAAAAAGATCGATCAAAATAACATTACTGGTCAGTATAAAGCTGGTTTAAAAAAAGAATTGTCTCACAGTAGACCATATGTTTATCCTTTTGGCTGTCGTTTACAAGTAGTTTTCATGTAGCCGTCAACTATGTGTAGCTATTCTTGATGTCGTGAAAGCTTTTGACTCTGTTTCTAGACAATTACTCTGTCCAATAATGAAAAAGAAGTATCCATGGGCACATTATATAGGTGTGTTAAATGCATGTACTATAACGTTAAAGCGAGGGTCAAATCTGGTTGAGAACTTACTGACAATATTTTCTGTACACAGGGTGTAAAATAACGTGATACTTGTAGCCCTGTATTTTTCTCATTGATTAGAAATGAACTTGCAACAGTTTTCTCCCGTTTTTTTTTTTTAAACTATTCACCTTGTTACGAGCAGATATTTTTGTTTGATTATCTGTGACTCCAGCTGGCCTCCAGACACAGTTAAACAATGTGTGGCCACGTAGCCTCTATACTTCAGCTGCAGGTAAATGTGAAAAAGAGTTACATTGTAGTTTTTTGAAAAGCAGATTACTTGGCAGGAGGCAAAAGATGTTTTTTCATGGACAGATGATGGCTGTTGTATATTGTCATAGATACCTTGGTATCTATTTTTTTCTACACGTCTAAGCTTTACATCTGCTTGTCAAGACATAGCAAGCAGAGAGCGAAAAATGCCTTATTGTATATCTTGAAAAAACAAACATATATCATACTGATTCCTTGACAGTGCTTCTAAAACTCTTCCATGCCCAGGTTAAATGGTTTGCTCAATAAGGTGCTGAGATCCGGGGCTTATATAACTATGCTATTTATGTGCATTAAATCCATTCCTTTGCTCTTTAGAAATTTCTAGTTCACAAGAAAACGCCGAATAAATGTATATATGGGAAAACAAGCCGCTATCTTATCTATATTAATTCGGCTGTACAATGCATTAGATACTGGCATAGGATTGTACAAATGGGATGACAATAGATTACAACTTAGATCATATAACATGCTGCTGGGACTTGAATCTCGTTGTAAAAAGTCATGGGTTTCAGGTGCCCGTATTTTTCTGATTTATTATAGATTTAGTGTGTCTGGATGTGTCAACGGGTTGGAAATGTTAGTGCATTTTATAAAACAATTTTGGCAAAGCTGAAAAAATTGATAATCGATGACAAAACTGGCATGAAAATATCCAGAGCAGTGAGCGATGTTAGTTTTATAGATTTTTTTTTTTTTTTAGACATTTCTAGTTGTGAAAAATATCTCTCACTTAACATTGACAGGCATACTAGAAGTTATGCGACAAGATTTAGAATAGGAATTGCAGATATCAAAGCGCATCAGTACCGATATGCAAATACTTAAAACATCAACATGCTATGTCCTTTACGCAAAAACGCAAGTGACGAATGAAGTGCATTTTTTGTTGTTGTTGTCCTGCGTTTACAAAATTTAAGGTTTGAATACGTTCCTCGGAAGCTTTTTGGAAAACCCTTGTTTATTCCGAGCTGCTTTTGCTCATGGCCAATCAGAAATGCAGAAGTACTGAAGAGCACATGCATCTCTTCATACAGGGCCTTCAAAAGGCGCACAACTAGGTCTGTTAAATGAATCCAACCATACTGTTCATTGCACGCACTTTTTGTGCTAATCTGTCAGTTTCTTATTGTCACGCTATATTACATTATCTTGCTGAATGGAATGTTATCATTGTTATTGTTATATTGTACACCTATCAGAAGGGGCCATGGCCTATACTGATTAACATTTGTCGTTCTCTCTCCTCTCTCTCTCCCTCTCTATCTCTCTCTCTCTCTCTCTCTCTCTCTCTCTCTCTCTCTCTCTCTCTCTCTCCTCTCTCCTCTACCTCCCTCTCTCTCTCTCTCTCTCTCTCTCTCTCTCTCTCTCTCTCTCTCTCTCTCTCTTTCTCTCTATCTGTTCACTTTGTGTTTGGGTGTCCTATTTTGAATGATCTGAGGAGTCAACTAATAAATAAAAACATATTCTAAGAGTCCTTTATTTCCAATTTTCTTACTCATGATATCCACAAGCGGAACTACCATAAAAACCAACTGCTGTCTAATTGTACAAGGCAATTAAGATTCGAAGTATAGTATGCAGCTAAGAATTAATTGTTGTGTACTGTTTGATATTTAGTTTGTCGATTACTTTTGACAATTGATGGTTGGTTTCTTCTTGTTTTCTTTCATCTCTGAAAAGATTTGTTGACATCACCCCCTTCATTATGAGCCATGGCCTATATGAGTAAAGTATCCGTATCCTACTCTCTCTGTCTCTCTCTGTCCCTGTCAACACACACACACACACACACACACACACACACACACACACACACACACACACACACACACACACACCACTCACTGACGTTAGTTAAGTAATGTGCAGGAGAGAAGGAAGGCAGAGAGAGGTCCATGAGCAGAAGGTGCCGAAGGGTTAAGGTGATCCAGACTGTGAACGTTGTGTATGGACTTGGAACAATCTCCATCATCCAACACCACAGAGGCTCTGTATCGGTTATTGAGTCCTCTCGGTGGCTGGCCTCATGGTGAGTTGGACTGTAGGGATGTGGACATTGGGAAAAGAATGCCGGGTGGACCGTGTGTTAAATCACTTGGAGCAGAAGAATATAGAACTAACACAGGGATGCTTATATCAAACTTTCAGTTTAATGCGATAACAAAGGCGACTGCTCATTGTAGGTTTTGTTATGCATATAAAAAGGGACAAAGATAAAAAGCAACAACAGCAGTAAGTACAATAAGGAGAATTGGCATTGCCTTTCTTCGTCATTTCAATGACGCAGAGACAGAACAAATTCCTCACACACACACACACACACACACACACACACACACACACACACACACACACACACAGAGAGAGAGAGAGAGAGAGAGAGAGAGAGAGAGAGAGAAAGCGAGAGAGAGAAAGACAGACAAACAGACATACATACACATATACATATGTGTAGTATGCATAAACACACACACACACACACACACACACACACACACACACACATATATATTATATATATATATATATATATATATATATATATATATATATATAATCTAGATAAATAAATAACTATATCTCTCTATATCTGTCTATATATTATATCTCTCTGTGCGTGCGTGCGTTGTGTGTGTGTGTGTGTGTGTGTGTGTGTGTGTGTGTGTGTGTGTGTGTGTGTGTGTGTGTGAGAATCTTGCTCTTGACTTTATGGATGTTGAGCCGTACTTCTGCAAATGTGGCTGCTACGTTGCTTGTCTTCTTTTGCGTCTGATGTTGAGTGTGCGAAAATAGTGCGAGGTCGTCGGCGAAGTCCAAAGCGTCCAGGGTGTCTACTAGATCCCATGTCTTCTCTGAGCTGTTGAGGTCTTCATGATCCAGTTGATTGCCAGTAGAAATAGAAATGGTGAAAGAAAAGGCAACCTTGTCTGACACCATTCCTCACTTCGAATGCCTTCGTGAGCTGCCCTCCATGGATGACTATAAAGGTCAGAGCCTCGTAT
>JADBJO010006205.1:10000-12500 GCA_016801955.1 Conus betulinus
AGAAACGATCTTGGAGAAATTAAAGACGACCTGAGCGAAGTAAAACATCAATGCGAAGAGAGATAATCGACGATGTGACAGACTAGAAAAAGAATTATAGGCATTTGACAAAGACAGTGACAGATATGACAGCAGAATTCAAGAACTGTTTGCTATGTCAGATGAAGGGAAAAAAGAATTTCATCAACTTTCCGAAACAATCACGACAATGAGACAAGACGCTGACAAACTAAAGTTTGACACGGATAGATTAGAAGATTATTCTCGGAGGGACAATCTACGTTTCTTTGGGATCCCTCAAATGCAGCCCAATGAAACATTTGACATGTGTGCCAGTGCAGCAGTCAGCATCCTGAATAGTGTTGACGATCACAAGCACTGGACTGACGACCACAATGCACGAGCACACCGGACAGGTCATGCACGTGACGGCCAGCCCACCCCAATGATCATGAAGTTCAGTAGATGGAAAGACAAAATGTCGATCATCTCTTACAGTGACACGAGACAAAAGCTGAGGGAACGGGGGGTGTGAATGTTGCCAACGATCTGACCAGAGCGCAGGCCCAGATCGCCGCCAGTGCCAGAAAGGAGGGGAAACGAGCATTCTTCTCGAAAGGAAAGCTTGTGGTTGGCCCCAAACTTCCAGACTCCTGCACATATGCCGAAGTTGCCGGCAGTAGTGAGGGCAAGGGCAACACACTGCGCAACGTGTCACTCGAACCGCGAGAGAGGGATGTGTACCGTTAGCACTCAATCGACAGGCGTCCCCTCGCCGCCAGGACAACACCTCCATGCAGCACGAGAAGGGCAGCGGCAGTCCTTCCTCTCCCCCCTACCCCGTGGCCTGCGTGCCACCCAGGTGGGGGGCCTGGCGTGACAGTAGCGGTGAGGGTGGAGGACAGGTGTTCAAAGGAAACGACAGGGAGGGTGGACAACGTGCGTCAGCCAGTGGCGGCGGGGGATTCCCCGTGCTGTGACACGGGGGGGGGGGGGGGGGGGGGGGGGGGGGGGCAATCGTGGCAGTGACGCACGTGCAGCTTGAAGCGGACTCGTGTCAGGCAGGCAGTCGGGCTTGCATGCGTATCTTGGAAACCAGCCCCGCAAGGCCCCAGCAGTTTCTACGAAGGGTGGGGGGTCGGGCGGTGGTGGAAGAAGGGAGAGGAATTTACGTTTCTAACGTTTCAAATAAGCCATAGGACAGGCTCGACCATCCAAATCAGTGGGCGTTTTTGAATTATAATGTTGAGAGTTTGTACAGCAAATTAAAAGATGTTTCTTTTGTTAATTATGTGAATATGTTTGACTTTGTTTGCCTCACCGAAATATTTCTTGATCTTTCATTTGATTTTAATGACGTGTTACGAATTACATAAAGTTTCATGCGCCAGCAAAAAGTTCTCTTTTCATGGCAGGAATTCCGGAGGAGTTTTACTGTTAGTAACTAAGCAACTAGAAAAGAATGTAACTGAAATAAAGTTAGAGTGTGATAATGCTATTGCCATTAAAGTTGACAACAATGTATTTGGAACAGACAAAGATGTTGTTTTAATTGCCTGCTATGTGGTTCCGGAAGGAGGCCCTTTGTACAGTGATAAAATGGTTAAAGATGGTATTATAATTTTAGAAGAAACATTGTTACAACATTTGAAAAAGAAGAAGTTTATTTTATGATTATGGGGGATCTTAATGCTAGAACAGGCCAGAAACAAGCTGATTACGAAAGTATGGTTAACTATGAGTGGGAGGGGGAGTGTGTAGAAATGGATGAAGAAAATTCTACACGTTTTTCCAAAGATGACATTGTTAATAATTTCGGTAAATCATTATTAGATTTCTGTTTCTTGTTTGATCTGATTATTCTGAATGGTTTCTGTGATGGTGGTAAAGAAGGAGAGTATACTTTTGTGTCCCCCAATGGATGCAGCGTGGTCGATTATTTTTTGATCCATGGTGATTTATTGTCGAATGTTGATTTGCATGTTGGTGATTGTGTAGATTCGTGGCGCCTACCACTGGAAGTGTCATGGAGAAATGTGTGTAATGTAGTAAAGATCGGGGATGAGAGTCAACAGGGAGAGGAGAAAATCATTTGGTCAGAGGAAAATGTTGTTAATGTATAAGAATGAGCTTGACAGTGACGCATTTCAAGACAGTGTCCAGAAAGCTTCACAGTCACTATCTACTAATGTTGATGATGGGTTAAACCAGTTCGCTAATGCTTTGTGTGGAGCTGCTGCGTGCATGGTGCGAACAGTGGGACGGAGCAGAAAAGAATCATAATGACTGGTTTGATGTGGATTGTGAACAGAAAAAAGCAGGAGGTCAAAAGGTTACTCAAGAGATTTCAAAGATGTAAAACGGCTAAAGATAAGAAAGATAAAAGAGAAGCCTATGTGATAACACGAAGAGAATATGCCAAGTTAAGAAAATCAAAAGAAACAGAGTTGGAAGAAAACAGGTTACAGAAGTTGAGAGACTCAGTAGATGATTCCAGGGC
>JADBJO010006205.1:17500-30000 GCA_016801955.1 Conus betulinus
CACCGAGGCCGAGGTTGGCAAGGTGGCGCACAAGTATTGTGATCATAATGTTAACAAAGTTAGGAGGGACGCTCCTTCATCGCTCGCTCTCCGCCAAAGCTGCCCAATCTCTCTTCTTTTTTTTTTTTCAAACGTAATACATTACGGGCCGTGGCCTAACTAACCACAGTATCTTTTCCGCTTATCATAACTCTTCTGGCTTTTCGTGCACGGCTGAAAAGTAAACATCCAGCATTCAGCCTCATTATTTTTCGTAAACTAGAACCTGAATAATGACGTTTCACACATCACACACCACATTTTCGTCCAACAGCACGCCGATTTTTACACACACTACACACACACCACACACCCACCCAACACAACACTCTTATTACTATTTTACACACACACACAACCACCACACACACACCACCACATCACACAGAGGAGGCATCGGTTCTATGCCTGGTTGGTGTCAATTTGTGACCTAAAGGTGTCAGTTTGATTAATGCCTTGAAAATAAACCGTTGGTCGACCAAGCTATCTTTTTTTACAAAATTATGAAGGTGGGTAAGTCTTATCAAACCATACACATAATCATGGCCAAACATACACCGCCGATTTTGTGTATGGGCTTGAAGAAAGCTTCAACACAATACACACCCACATTTCATTTGTCTCCACCCACCACATCCACCCCTCCGACCTACCTGATCCGTCCATTATATGATCCAGACACCAACCACACACAACACACACTACACACATACACATTTTTACAATCAGCCAGGTGTGGCCTTACGAAGGGGGTGTGTGAACATTATGTGAGCAATCTCATGTCACCCAAACTGAGTCAAAAATGCAGTATAGAGACCAAAATGTGTTCCACCTTTTAACAACAATTACCGCACACCAAATCGTCTCTTGACTTCGCTACTCTACTCCAGTAAACATGCTACACACAGGCAGACAGAGTGATGACGTTTGGTTACAGACGTTGTTTCGAGGGACATTAGTAAGCTCTAGTTTGAATCAAACGAGGCTCGTAAAGTACACTTAGGTTTTTAGAAAAATTTCACGACAACGTTGAACACGGTGATTCTTGACAACACACAACTAAGATATCTTTCATTACTTCCTCGTTTCTTTTGAGTTAATTGGAACATATCCAAACCACTTTTAACCCAAATGTTTCACGTTATGCACTAGCACAAAAATGATAATCTTATATCCGTATACCCTGTTGTGTCCTGACACATTTCTAATGACTATTTACAGCCAATAATGGGCAAAGCTTTCTTAACATGAGAATCTATGTTTCGAAAACATTGTCTGGTTCATTCATACGCCTAAATGCGTTGCCGCACGGAATTTGATGAAGGTATTGGGACGTTCTATCTCGTTCATATTTTCGTTGTCCTGAGTGTTTTGATATTTTGACTGAAGAAGCACTAAGGGAGGTCGAAACGAAGTCACGTCGAAGTTTGTCTCTGGAATCCTTTTGTGTACGTTTTTTTGATTTTTTTTGCCGTGGTGGCGCTTTATCACTAACGTTTCAAACCTTTTATGTCGATCTGTTATGTCCTTGAATATGTTCAGATCTATTTTGTCTCCCCCTCTCAAACTTTGTCTGTCCACCGTTGGCGAACCTAGAGCCCGAAATAAAGCAGTTAACCCACGGTTTCAACATCTTCAAAACCTCCAGAAAACAGTTATACCCGACAAACTAACCCGAACCCCCCCCCACGGTCAAGCAAGCAATATCACGTAGTTGTGACACACCCAATGTACTTAGCCCATTTCGAATCTCTAAATCGTTTTATACCAGGTTACACGCTTTACAGAAAACTGTAAATCTGAGGTAAATTCTGACTTACCTCAAGGATAATGTTGGTGAAAGTAGACACCACAATCACTAGAAAACTGTAGTAGAACTTTTCATGGTGGAATGTGCCATAAACTGTTCGTAAGGAATGTAGGGATAGCAACTGCTCCATACCCCTTTGTTTGGTCTCTAGACTTGATGCTCATCTATTTTTCCAACCATTGGTGTGTAATGGTAGTGTTGTCAAGATGTTGCAACAATGTTGTGCACAAAGCTGTGGTAGTCCACTTTCGTCGCCGATGATGTGTTGACGTTTTGGGACAGTGTGTTGCCAAGGCGGACAAAAATTTCCTATCGCAGCAAGATCTTGACTGTGATGGTAAGCTCAGCGTAGGGTCTGTATGGCGTGGGTTGATGGGACAAAACTTCCGCCTCCTTTTATATTATGGTGATGAGGCCAAAGTTAGCGCATGCTATTGAAAGACTTGTCGATGCAGGACTGCATCCAGTTTCCGAGCGAGCATTGAAAGTGCCGTCACCAACACACAGAAAGTCCCTGATGATGACTGTCATAGCCTTAAGTTTGGTCTGGAGCCTCTTTTGAGGTTGAACAGCGTTGCATCTATTCTGAAATCTGATATCGATGCGTAGCGTCGTCCCTCTGAAGAGGAGTCAGTCCAGCATTGCTGAAAACATGATTGCTAAACAGTGTGGTGGTCAAAACACAACCTTGCTCATTCATGCCATTTGTGACAGGGGATGGGATTTGATGTCTACATTGTCCTGGATTCGGGCCTGCATACCATCATGGAATTATCGCACGATAGAGATAAAATTTCGGTGGGCATCTGTATGTGTGGCAAGATCTTCTACAGCCCTGTCTATTGACAGTATTGGAGGCCATGGTCTGGTTAACATAGATGGAGAACAGGTCGGCATTTTGTTCCTCCTAGTAATTTTCTTCTATCTGTACAGCAGCAAATGCCATATCAATGGTTCCTCTGTCTTTTGTGAAGCCGCACTGGGTCTCTGGCAAAAGCTCTCGTTCCAGGAATGGTATAAGAATGTTTCATCAGAATCCTGGCAAGCATATTGCCTACTGTAAAAAAGGAGGGATACTTGCGTCTCGGTGGGTTGTCACAAACCTGGGAGTTCCCTTTGGTGCTTTGTTGTAATAGATTATGGATGCTTCTTCTAACTTCCTTAGAGATCGTCTACTGCTGTCACATTACGAGAAAACCAATGATGAAGCTTGTTTTTCAGTCGAAGCATGTGTGACACCTTCTTTGTTGACTTCAGATGGTAATAGTCTGAGCCAGATGCTTTACCACTGGACAGCAAACAGATCGCTTTTGGGGGTCTGCTCAAGGAAATATGAGACTTTTAGAAGAATGTTTAAGATAATTTAGAATAACGGAACCATACTCTCCAATACACTGTAAAAAGATACCTCCGAAGTATATGAAACCAAACTTATTAGATTTGTCGTGGGTTACGTAACACATTGTCACTAGTGTTGTCTGTATCATAATATTAGGGGAGTTCTAGAAATGTATCCCCGTTTATAATGATTCTAGGAGAAAGCAAGCTAGTATAATTGACCTCTTGAACTGAAGGTGGAGCCCAACCTTTTTCATATGTTGCCTTTGAGCGAAACTTCCTTGAACTAATGAATCAGTAAAACCATTTTCTGCTGGGGTGGACACAGATATAGTTTCTTTCAGCCAGAAGAAATCCAACCTTATCTATCTATTGTTCGGTCTCATGACACGTCAGCTCTGCAGGACAGACGCTTTGACCACTTGATTACGGACAATGAGTAATCTGGGTAAATATTATTACTCTCCCTCTCTCTCATCTTCACCGCCCCCTCCGGCCCTTCGGCCTTCCTCTCTCTCTCTCTCTACTCTCTCTCTCTCTGCTCTCTCTCTCTCTCCTTTTATCAGGATGTTGGCGATTTGTGTTCCCCTACATCACATTGGCAGACAGTAAAGACCTTCATTTAAGTTGGCATGAAGAGGTATTGACCTTTTGAAACACTTTAAATACCCACTCACTATGCCGTTTTTGCTTGCTTGTTTTGACAGGTTAGCAGCAAGGCAAACATTGTATTCCATTGATCAACGACAAATGTGACGTAAAGAAGACAATGTCTTATACAAGTTAAAATAACAAACAAAGTTCAAACATGACAACTGAAACTGAATCAACCCACCTTATACTTTCAGTATACGAATAGCAGCTTGACAGTGAATCCAGACCTTCTCAAAATGCGTTTAGTGAATGGAACAATTCGCACCATTCAAGAAGGTCTCTCTCCAGATTGACAAGATTCATGAATCCATTTGTGTGTGTTTTGGCATTTTTGGAAATTTCATGATAATTCTGATCATGCTTCGTTTCCTGCATCTCCGTCTAAAACGTTTTGTTTTCTTCCACTTGCTGGCATGGTTGACCAGCCTGGTGTTAATACCAGGTTCCTCTGAATTCCATACCTCTACTTCAAAACTCGGCGTACCATTTTTTGAGGAATTAGGGTCTGGCAATGTTAAAGTGTCTTTCACGTTGGCATATCTGACGGCATCTTCATCTGCGTGGGCTGCTTGTGGCGCTCACCATGCTGAGAGCCAGCGTCTGTGTGTGGTGGACTACTTCGCGTCAATGCTGTGTGGACGACGGGGAAAGTCGCGAATCACTGCTGGTATATACTGATACGGTGTTCTTTTTCTGATCAACTGTCACCCTCTCTCTCGGAGTCAACGTAAGGGTACATCTTGTGATCACAAAATGCTGTTATGACTCTGTGTCTAAAACGTACATGTGGTTTGTCAAGACAATTCTGCCTTGGACTGATATGATTCAAAGTTCCTTTCTACCCTTCTTCTTGGTGATACGTCTCAGCCAAACAGCGTTCTTTCTCCGGACACTCATCAGATCTCTGTAGGAAGAAGTACAGGGTGTTCCAGTACAACAACTACCCAGGAATCCAGACAACAAAGAGTGTCATCGTTGACTGTCACCTTGATTGTTACAAGTATCTCGTTCATCCTTCTAAACGTTACCAGTCACAATATATTTCATCTCAGTTTAATATATAGATAGATACCGTCTGATATCATTCTAGCTGGCCAATATTTTGTGTCTTCTATTCGGTCAGCCAAGCCCATGTGGCATACAAATCATGGAATCAACTTCTATTTATATTGTCTTACGGGTAGCAAATTTAGAGCTGAGTTTAAAAAGATAATTTCCCTGGTTTTCCTACCATTCTATGTGATAAAGAGGTCAGTTTGATCGCAGATCCGCTATCCGCTCTGTCAGGGTCAGTGGCGGACGGCATCTTCTGGTTACTAGTTTTGTAGTGAACGTACAGAAGTAAAGGGAGGAGGCGCTGAGAGCTGTAATCCCAGTGGTAATTTTTTAGAAATGCCAGTCAATGATGTGCCGGAGGTTTACCAATCGGAAAGAATGCAGTCTCCTGAACTGCTTTCTGGTAAATATTAAGAGGAAACGAGAAGTGCATAAGTCAGATTCTCCATCTTTAGTGTTGCGTAAAAATAAAAAATGCATAACGCATACATGCAATCCTTTCCGAGTAAAATAAATGCATAATTGGGAAAGACTGAAGCCATTTGTTGTGTTTTTAAAACGACCTGAAAAAATTTTAACTTCTGATTTTCACTTGATAAATTACCATGAAAGCCAAATAGAAAACATCAGAAAGCAATCGCATGTTCACCAATTGAATTGATGACAGGTTACGGCTCGTCACCCCAATGCCATTTTGATCAACATCAAATACAGATTCATTTCATTTCCACACCACGTAATGCCCACGACCCGTCATGCAGCACTTACGCTATCCACACTCAGACTGTAGCATCAATCCTATCAAACTCATAATAAATGACTGTGGTCGGTCTCTCTCTCCTCCTCTCTCGTCTCTCTCTCTCCTCTCTCTCTCTCTCTCTCTCTCTCTCTCTCTCCCACCACACACACACACACACACACACACACACACACACACAACACACATTTCCGCATATGCACACCACACACACCCACACACACACACACAGCAACCCACACACACAACCACACACACACCATTAACGAAAAGGAGGCCTCAGACAACACACTACAAAACTAATACTACTGCGTTTAACCACCAACAGCCTATAAACGACTGCAACAACAGCAATCGACAACAAACAACTATACTACTACTTTCTATCGCCACTACGTCTATCGCACACTCTGCCGGTAATTTATGGTCATAGGAATTGTACATAAATCATTCTTCAAACCAGGAACGCCAACACAAACAAACAACAAACAAAACAAACAAAAAAAACAAAAACAAAAACCAAAACCAAACCAACAACCAAACAACCCCAAAAAAAACAAAAACAAAACGAAAAACAAAAAACCAATGATGGACCTCGAAAGGTCCTATGCAATATCTGGTTGATGGATGCTCTTTATCGTGGAAATCATGTCTGTCTCTTGATTACTGTAACACTTCGCTCGAATACGAAACGATCCGAAACCAAAACTTTAGGAAATCCTTCCAGGCCCAGAGTTTAGGAACCCCCACAGGGAAGCCTAACAAGTTGACCTAAATACTGTTTAAAGCGTCCAAAATCAAGGTTGCCTCTATTATGTGTTCATTATCTTTGTGCCAACTTAGTTCATTAGCGCCGGATTGCGCTGGTGACAAGGGACCCCAGTAGTATTTTCTCTTTTTAATCTCTTGTCCTGTATTTGTTGAAAAAAGGCGCGCTTTCGCCGAATATCCATAAGTTTTGTGGTGTCTTGTAAATTGAAATAACTGTCACTTTACACTTGTTGCCTGTGCCTTGTCGTGTGTTGTTTGTTGTCATGTTCACAGTGACGTTGCAGTCTGTTTAATATCTTTTTGCTGCTTACGCCCATTTCGCCAACTGCACAATTTGTGTTTTTGTCTTTGTTTTTTGTCATCATGCGTTCTTCATTTTCCTCTTGGCTTTATCTCGCCTTGTTTTACTTTCCTCAAACCTGTCTTCTCAAGTCTGCTCCCTCTAACCATTTCCTACGCTAAAACTTGTCTTCTCCTCGACTAAACTTTGAGCCACATTGCCTTTTTGAAACACTGTACCCACCACAGGATCGTTCATGTGGGTGGGTGGGGGGTGGGTGGGGGGGGGTCAAACTTACACACATGTCTCCCTTCTGACCTGGACAACAAAATGTTGTGTTAAACAAGATTGTACAGAAGGCCTCTTTCTCCAACTCATGGCTGCACACAGTCAAACTCACTCCTCTACTCTAAAATCCGTCACTTCGAACACTCCCTCTCTGTCACAGAGCGAACTCACACTCGCCAACTGGATGATGTGTCTGTCCTTTATCTTAAACTCACTGTCGTTAATCTCAACAGCTCGCTCTAACCAGCACCTACAACAAACGAAATCGAACAAAATCCTGAAACCCATCAATTCTGAACGCCTCTCTCAAGCTTCTGTTTCAGCCCCCACGCTGCCTTCTGGCCCCCTGTGGAAGGATTTCCAGCTGTGACCCTGCCCGGTGGGACGCCTGGGACGCTCCTGCTGTGCCGCGGGATCCCGAGGCTATGGCTGCCACCTCTCCTGGGAGGCCTCCCCCCTGGTGCCGCAGGGTCCTGACGAAGCTGTGACTCCTTCTGGCCAGACTTCCTCTCTCCGCCTGCAGGGATTCTGAGGTCACAGCTGCTAATTCCTCCTGTGGCCCCACGACAATAGGACTGGCTGATACCTCTACAGCTTCTGTGACAACCACCTATAAACTTTCCACCACCACCCTCCAGTGCAACGGTTCCCTCCACCCACATCGACAGTGCAGTCTCACCCACCATCTCCAACTTTGGTCCACTGCATTCCAGCTGATCTCCCTCTTACTGAAGCCGAAAAGTTCAGTACTCTCTAAGGGACACAAATTCATCCATACGAAGCCATCTACTCTCTAAATACGCTGCCATGCATGAATGTGAACGTTTCTTCGGTCATTAAGATGGATGGGCAGTCCTTGGTCATCCTCCCCCCCAAAAAAAAAACGACCAAATTCACCTGATGAAGACACCTTTTGCAAACTGTCCCATGCTACTCCACGTTAGGAGAACCACTCATGGAACCTTCCACGAAGTGAAAGCTACATCAGTAAAAGCACTGGCAGAGATCCCAGCCTTGAAATTCCATCCCACCAAAAATCTCAACCTCACACTCTGATGAAACTCAGACTCTTAAATCCAACCCAATCCAGAACAGACATTGTGATCAAACAGCTGCAAAAGGTGGTGCTGTGGTTGTGTGGGACCGGAAACTATACATCCAGGAAGCTTGTGAGACAAACTCCGGAAACAGCCAGCATTTTATCTCCAACAAGAGAAATCTTCCCTTCATGCGCAACAGAACCTGTGTCCAAAACAAAACAAACTGTTCACAGCGAAAAAAACTGGCCCCAACAGCCTCGACTTCTCGACCTCTCCCAACTTAAGCCAAAACAGCCCACTGTTCTACCCTACTGCCGAAAATCCACCAAAGCCAACTATCCGACCGCACTATTGTCTCAGCCTGCAGCGTCCCAAAGAAAATATATCCGAGTACTTGGACTGTATCCTCCGACCCATTTTAAAGCAGCTACCCCCACCTATGTAAAGACTCCTCACATGCCCTCAACCTCAATCCAGGAGCTGAACGATAACCCATTTCAATCCCAAAATTACTGTGTTTACACTCGACGTGTTTCTCTTCACCCAGCTACCACATGCAGATTCCTCTCAGCTCCGACTCACTTTCTGGAGAAGTGCAAGAACAAAGACCCACGCACACTGCCCTTGTTCGCCTTGCTGGAACTACGTGCTCACACTCAACGCCTTCCTATGTTGGGGAAGAGAATACCTTTGCACCAAGTTAGTCGAGTTGCCAATGGGGACACCAAAATGGGTCCCATGTAATGCTTGCCCTTTATATGGGCCACCTGGAAGAACCAGATCCTTGTCAAATACAAAAAAAAACACCCTACCCCTGAAGTCTACACAACCAGTTCATTGCATGACTAGTGTTTGGGCCTGACCTCTGGATCTTATGAAGAAGCTTCTGGACAACTCCACTTACTTCATACAGAACCGGCACCCAGCCCATTGATTTACATTTGCCATTTCCAGTGAATCAGTACTTTAGCTGGACATGCAGATCTCGCTAAAACAAGGTTTGTCTTGTCCGTCAGTCCACCTACAAACCCACTGCGTCGCATTTATATCTGGATAAAACAATGTTCATCTCACACTTTAGCTTATAGAGAACATATTCCATATTCTCAGCTGCTCTGACTCCGCCGCCTTTGCGTGCAGATTGATCATGACTTTGAGATCAACCGCGCAGAAGAATAGGGTCGTGACTTCTTCCTAAAACCGGAATACCCCATCCACAGTCCATATTCAGTCTGCCTCCCGTCCACCCGTATCAGCAGAACTTCTTCACTCAGAAGCCCTCCCCGCCCTCCACCACAGTACAAACCAGAAACCATAACAAATGACAGACCCATCGTCAGCCTACTGTTCCATGTCGCCCATTGATTCAGCCGTGTCTGCACTCCGTGCGCACCAACTCTGCACTTCCCATTCTCCAAAACTCAGGATCCCTTCTGCAACTCGCATCAGGAGAACGTCCGTAGCAGAATTTTTGAAACATCACAGAGACCAGCCCTGGCGACCTATAAACGAGACACACAACTGCGTGCCCCTTACATTGGTTCGATCTAGGGTGAAGCTGACCCCCAAACTAGCTCTGCAACTTCTCCTTTCTACACCAAGTGCAAAGTGTGCCCATCACTTTGCAGTTCTACCCGCAGGTCTGGTTGTCAGTCTTGCAAACTTAAGCATTACCAAACCCTTCCCCGACCCAACTGAGAACATACAGGTACGTCCTCAACTGCCTCAAATGCCACAAAACTCTACCTTTGGTGACAACTGTCCTTCTACTCCCACAGTGCAAAGCTTCTCCCTTCACCCTCCCTGCCGAACAGTTTGCCGACTTTCCACAGCACCAGCAACACACTCACCACTCTACAACCCCTTCCCGACAAACCTATAGCCCTCAACCATTTCAACCAAACTCCGACTTTGGTCTGAAACTGGCCGTACGCTACATACTCGCGTCAAAGACCATGTTGGCCTCGCCCATCGGGAACAACCAACCCCAAGACCACCATTTCACCTGCAAGACCAGACATCAGACGACGCGTCACACCTCATGTGGGCTCGTGTTCACAAAGAACACCAATGACAGGGAGCCCATGGACTCACCACCTTCAAACCAACTTACGAGGAAAGCCACCGGAATGCTGAGTCTTAAATAACCCAGTGCTAGTCTTGTTGCTCAGTTACTTTTGCCTGCCACATGTAACAGACTTTTGTCAACACCCTAAACCCTCATCCCCCAATGGTTTTGATGGAGGCGCTGCTCCTTTACCCCCTTCCAGGCTGGGGGGGACGGGATAAGGGTTAGCGACACAACTCTTGTAAATAGGGCAAAGTGAGGGGTTCAATAGCCACAGCTGAACTTAGAAAGTTCCCCTCTCTGCTCTGCCCCTTCGTTGGAGTGACATTGGTAGAATTTCTACTTTTGACTAACTTTAGTTCCGTTTCAAAATTTTAAATATTACTTTATCATCTCCTTCATTTGAAATCTAATGTTATCTTCAATAAATCTCTTCCAGTATCCACCCCCCCCCCCCCCCCCACACACCACACACATTTTTTTCACAGCTATAATAATCTACATTCAGCTTTTATCTAATTTTTCCCTCCCCTTTTTCCTCCCCTTCTTTTTCTAAATTCTTTTTTTTTTCCATATAATAAGTCTGTCCCTACCTCATCAGCCCATGGATCTTCCACTCACAAAAAACTTTCCCTCTGGCCACCCCAGCATTACCATTTCACCCCCTCTTAGTTTCCTAATAATCTGGTTAGAGTAACCCCAGACTAGACCTTGGGCTGTTTTCCCATGGCCCAGTGTGTGTATATGGTGTATGTTTGTGTGTGTGTGTGTGGGGGGGGGGGGGGGCGTGTAATCGTTTGTATGTAACAGGTTTTTGCACTTTCCTTCGACATCTCACATAGGTTTATTTTTTCTCCCAGAGTTTTTTTTTTTTTTTTTTGATGTTTTCCCCCTATTCCCTTAATGTCCGGAGACTAGTGCGTCTGCCTAGGGTTTTTTTTTTTGTTTTGTTTGTTTTTTTGTTTTTTTTTTCAACGGAGTACCTCCGTTTTTTCCCCCTCACCCCTTGGTGCCAGGTGGGGCAACCCACTCTAGGTCAGACTTGGGTTTGATGCTATAGGCGGCAAATCCACCCTGACCCATCCCCCACATATTCTTCCCCCCTACTCCCTCTCCAAATCTGTCCATTATTTTCACAATAAAAACTTTTGATTTGTCCTCTTTATCCACAACACTTGAATGCAGTGGGTTTTTTTTTCTCTCCACCCCCTGCCCCTCCCTTTCACTCCCCCCTCCATACTACTCAACTATTCCTACTTTTTCAGCTAATCAATTTGTACTCACTGTCTCCAACCTTCACCTTTACCTGCTTTCCTTCCCCCCCCCCCCCTCTCTCTCTCTCTCTCTCTCTCTTGAATTGTGCTCACAAATGCATTCTGCCTTTAAGTTTCATGTGCGGATTGTGCTGTGCAAGAATAGTATTGTTTTTTGTTTTATCTTTTTGTCCTGTATTTGTTGAAAAAAGGTGCTTTCGCCAAAATACCCAGAAGTTTTCGTGGTGTCTTTTTGTAAATAAAATAACGTCACTTTAAACTTGTAATGTGCTTGTTTGTTGTATGGTGAATCCCACTAGTCTGAACATGTCACAACTAGCTAGTGATTTTACCGTGGCAACCTCTCTCTACGCCAACTCTCCAAGATGTCTGGCTGTACAAGGGGAGGGAAGGGGGCGGAGTGGGGGAGATGAAACCTATTCCTCCAGCAGGGAAGGAGACAACAGCAAGCGTCACACATGATGCCACAGTGCGATTGGAATGATATGACCCTCTTCTCAAGTACCCATCCAAGGATTCTAATCATTACCACAGCCCCTCCCTCCCTCCCTCTCTCTCTCTCTCTCTCTCTCTCTCAAAGATTGGAGGAAAAGTCATGCCAGGATTAGGACACTTTAAATGTTATAGATTGGAGTCGTTTTTTTTTTCTCGTAAAAAGTTTGGACAATGTTTTTAAGAAAGTATCCAGTATGTTAATAAATCGCGGATAAACTTTGAATTTCAGGTTGTAAAGGGCCATTCATCACACCACAGGCACTCACCACAACCCACCTGACGGTTAGAGAGTGACAGCAGAGGAGAAAGGTCCTAAAGCAGCTCACACACAGTATGCAAGTACTGAGCGTCGCCAGTTGGGGAGGAAGTCCTTGAACCCTTGTCACTATGTCAAATGGACTCACACTCGATCTGTGACGACTAAAAGGCAGAGACGTAGCGACGAGAAAGCTGAAATGAACCGAAAATTCCTGCGTTGGGATCAGAAGTTCTCTGAGTCTAGATGCACTATTTCTTAAGTGCTTTAGACTCAGGATCAATAAGAAAAAGTACATGTACATTTCCACGTCAGTTGCTTCTATCTGAAACAACTTTGTACTTCACTGTGCTGCTGGAGACTGGGGAGGGCAT
>JADBJO010006205.1:35000-42500 GCA_016801955.1 Conus betulinus
GAGAGAGAGAGAGAGAGAGAGAGAGAGAGAGAGAGAGAGATTCAGCATTTATATCCAGCCCCTGTTTGTGATGGCACAACCACAAACAAGAAATAACATCAACAGCGAGAGAACCCCCATTTGTCCTTCCCAACACAAAAAGACTGAACAGAAATACAACGAGTAGCAGAGGAAAACAATGGTCGACCCTAGTGGCACAATCAGACACAAAAAGACGGCAAACAAAAGCAACATATGGAGCAAGGATGGAGTGGCGGGGGGGGTGGGGGGGGGGGGGGGGGGGGGGGGGGAGAGGGATATCATGTGCAGTTAATATGCATTTATTTTCAGCTGCACAATACAACGACCCCCCACCAACACAACATTGTTGCGTAAGTAATTGCACCAGTGAGGTAGGAACGGGAGTTATGATCAATGAAGTCATGGGTATGGTTTGCGCCAGGGAGGGGAAGTGAATGAAGGCGGCGGGAAGGGGGGGGGGGGAGCTTTCATTTGGTCGAGTGGATCATACACAGCATTACCAGACGATTCTAGGTGTACAATATCTACCCTAGCCCCAGGATGCACCGGTTGTCACATACCCACTGAGTCCAGTGGATAATCTCAGAGAGTGTCTTCCATCAACACGGAACAATTAGATATAGTTAAACTCTCTACCTATCTCCCATATTGGACAGCAAGAGCAATACAATGGACATACGATCGTCACAACAGTAGGCAATCACTCTCCATAAAAAAATAACTTAAAAAAATCTACACGACACAATGACTACAGTACGTAAAATAATGGACAATCGATCGCCAGTGTGGTGTCATTGTTGACTGCGCGGGGGAAAAAAAAATATAGTTAGAAGGGGTTCCTATTGTCCTGTTGTTGTTCGTCTGTTGAGTCGACAAGAACCACGTCAGTCATCTTGGGGTAGGGAGGGGGATGTGGGGTGTGAAATGATCTTTGGGATGCGCAGGTGGCTGATCAAGGTGGTGCGTGCTTTGATTGTGCGGTGACAGCTTGAACAGGAAATGTAAGGGATCTGTTCTTGCTTGCTGCATGGGCTTTCCTTGCCTGTCTCTTTTGTTGCGCTGCAGCTGTCTTCCTTTCTTCACATAAACTAGTACTTAAGCGGATACAATAGCACCATTTAGCTCGATCGACAGGACTTTTTTTCCCCTGTGTCCCAGGAAGGGGAGTGAACGGTGGCGGTGGGAGGTGGGGGAGGGGGAAGCTTTCATTTGGTCGAGTGGCTCTTACACAACATTACAAGACGATTCTGGATATACAATATTAACCCTAGCTCCAGAGAGCAATGGTGGTCAATATAGTAATAATTACCAGCTGCTGTGGCGAAGTGGTAAGCATCGCGGACTCCTGACGGTAGGTCGTGGGTTCGAATCCCATCAGAGTCATGTGGGGTTTCTGCCCCGACCAGCTCCTACCCAGAGCTGAGTTTGCTGCAGACTCAGTTGGGAAGACTGGGACCACACAGTCGAGTTTCATCCACTTAGTGGATGCGTTTCCTGAGAGTGTTGCTCAAATTTCCTGACCAACACTGCAGGTGCCTGTATCTCTCCGGCCTGGTCGACGCCGGTATATATTATGAATGAAAGCGGTAGTCTCAGACCGAAATGGACTTCTGTAGCATCATCTTAATCATCCTCATTCTCATCGATCAGAAGAAAAAAGAAAAAGGAAAAAAAAAAAGAAAAAAAACCCTCAAATTCTGTGGCCCTTCATGCCCTGCTGTCATGGTGACGTAAATTTCGATGTCTTCTCCACGTCTGTGGCCTCGGTTTGGTTCCGTCGGGGTCACCGGTATCGGGGAGTCCATGGGAGCTGTCGCTGGATGGACGTGGTGGTGCCCTCCTGAGGGAGAGCTCACTCATGCCAGCTCCGCGACTAAGCAATTATTATCGTCAGTAGGGAGCTTAGCAGGTGGTGTCCTGCGTATGTTGGGTCAGAACGGGCGCCACTGAACACCACTGAACTGACTTGGCAGCAGTGCAGTGTCTCCTCTGGTGGGTTGCCTCTTGAGGTTGGGACAGCAAAAAAAAAAGTAATGATTATAATGTAATAATCATAATATACGTGTTGGTACAAAACATGACAAAAAAGTACCAAAAATAGTGATGATAATGAGAATAGTACTAGTACTAATACGTATACTGATAATACAAATAGTTTTAATAATAATCATGTTTGTAACCATATAGAGATATGGTAGCACTGATATAGGAGGGTTGAAAAGTAGTCGCCTGGAATTGCAAAAATATTGTAAAAAACCATCAATAATAGTAGAAGATGTCATAGTTACAACAGTTGTGAAGTTGTAACAACAGCTATATTGATGATAATAGTTTAAGGGAAAAAGGGTAAACGATAATAATAGTGATCACAATAGTGATAATAATGATGACGACAATGCTGATGTTAATATTAATTGAGAAAAGAAAGGTTAATAGTATTATTGGAGCAGGGAAGAAGGGGAGGGACCAAAAAAAAAAGGGGGGGGAGGGAGCAGGGGACCATACACCTATACCTACACCCACACAGAGATACACACTCACACGTTTTTTTCTCTCTAGTTTAGTTATTGTATATAAGTATTATTACTATTACAACTACAACTTCCTGCTTGTGATAGGATTAGACATAATATTTGTGATAGGATTAGACATAATAGTACCTAAATAGCAACAACAAAGACATCAGTAGTGGTGATGATGATGATGATGATGATGATGATGATGATGATGAGGAGGAGGAGGAGGAGGAGGAGGATGAGGATGATGATGATGATGATGATGATGATAATGATGATGATGATGATGATGATGATGATGATGATGACGACGATGATGACACTAACGTTGACGATAGTAAAGATAGTAATAGTGGTAGAAGTAATTTTAGTTATAATATAATAATAGTGACTGGAAAGGGAAAAGAAATGATCAATGAGTAAAGGGCTAGCGTTGCTATTGAAAAAAAAAGAAAAAGAAAAAAAAAAAAACAATTGTTGTTGTTGTTGTGTTGTTGTTGTTGTTGTTGTTATTTCTGCATAGCTACACATACACCTAAACGCACACATATGCATATGAAAGAGAGGAAGAGGGAAGATAAACTCATGTAGAGGAGAGAGTATATGAAATAATAAGAAAACCAGATAAAGAAAAGGGAGTGGATAAGTATCTAAGTAAACAAAAGACTGATGTAGCATATTTCTGATCTACTTATATTTTTCTTTTCAATTTCTATTGTAAATCTTCAGAACATCCTCAAATACAGTTTAATTTCTGGGTGTTGTACTTCAAGTTGATAGTGAAGGCCACAGCAACCCTGAGGACGACTAGAATGCATATGTCCCATAACATAATTCTGCACAGAATGAAACACACTGCACAACATTCAACAACAGCAAAGACATGGATCTCAGGTCGACTCGGGTGTCAAGTGCAACATACTACCCTTGCATCACTTCAGATAAGCAAAGGCAAATGAAGCAATCAACAAGGCAAAAGCTGTGAACGTAGCTGGTTATGGTGGTGAACGCTTCGCTATATTAGGAACAATGCAAAATTGGTACTGTTTCTAAAGTGGTCATTGACAGATAAGCTGCATCCATTCTTAGTCTGAATCAGTCTCAGTGGTAAGACTCATTGAGCTAGACAAGAACGTCCATGAAATCAATATAGATTTTAAAGGGTGGTTTCAGAGAAGAGAAGAAGAGCTGCTCCATGAATTTGCTAACTTACTCGATGACCTGCTGGGAACGCTCCCATCCAAACATGTATTGAGAATCGACCGAGTGTGCCCCGTTATCATCAAACTAGCAAGAAAAAAAATCCCTTGGCATGGAAAAGAAGATTAAGGATGAATTGGATAAGACAGTACAGAAAACGTGTGGTGGTTGCAGCTAAAAAAAAAATGGTGTAATCGGAATTTGCTTGGATCCCAGGAACCTGAATAGACCGCACTACCTCGTGCGCACAGCTGATGACGTGGCCTCAAGTATTAGAGATGCACAAGTGCCTTCGACACTCGATGCAAAAACTGGATTCCTGCAGATCAAAATGGACAAAGAATCCTCCCACAGAACCACGTTCAGTGCACTATTAGGCACATTTAGGTTTGTTCGCATGCCTCTTGGAATAAGCACCACTAGCAAAACGTTCCAGCAAACGATTGCTGCAAGGTTATCCATGTGCCATCATCTTTGATGATATCCTGATTTGGGGCTTCACCATTGGGGAGAGTGATGCAAACTTCAGGAAAGTTTTTTTAATCGAGCTCGATAAGAAAGGCTTGAAGATGAACCTTAGCAAATGCAAATTCAGAGCCAGACGTGTCACACTTGTGGGTCACAAATTCACTGCAGAAGGATTGAAACCCAGCCCAGAAAAGACAGAAGCAGTCAGATCCATGACAGCACCAGGGATTCAAGCAGCACTCCGGGAGATTCTTGGGAATGATGAAATACCTGAGCATTTTCATCAATGACTACAGTGAAAATCTGCCGTACAACGGGGGTTTTCTCTGAATGCACACGGTTTGGTGCTGGAGTGATACTCATTAGTAGGCTTTTTCAAAAAGCTGAAGGATAACCTCATAAGCCTACCAGTCCTGAAGCACTTGATCCAGCAAAAACCAGTTGTCTTCACAATCGACTCATCAAAAATGCCCTCGGGGCAGCTTATCCACAGGACGATGCTCTGGTGCTGAAATCGTGTATGCTCAGACTGAAATGGAGCTACTGCTTTTTTTCGTCCACAAAAAGTTCTATAACTTTGTGTATGGACAGAGAATAACGATTGAAACTGATAACACAATTTGATCTCCATTTTGAAGAAGAAGCATCTCCATGCTGCCCTTGCATGACTTCAAAGGCTGCTGCTCTAGCTTCAGAGATACAACTTGTAGTTCGTCTAAAAGAAAGGGAAAGAACTGTTCCCAGCAGACACACTATCAAGAGCATGTCCTGAATCTTGAGAAGAGGCTGACTTTGACTACGACGCCATAACAGTCCTGTCCAATTTTACTTCCAGAATGACTGAGCTTCAGCAGCAAAGACTTGCAGATTCTACCTTGCAAAAACTCGCAACATTCATCAGAAATGGAAGGCCAGACCACGTAAGTGGTGTACAGATGAAATCAAACCGTTCGTTCTTCCCATTTCTAGACGACTGGTGATTGGAAACGATATAATATTGTAAGTACAATGAGCACAGTTGTCCCTAAGTCTCGCAGTCGACCTACATCACTACCCAGCATAAAGGTCACATGGGCCTGGAGCACAGGAGAAAACTGGCCATTGATGTTGTCTTTAGGTCGAATTTATGCGAAGACATTGAGACAGCAGTCTCTTAGTGTTCTGCATGCAACAGCCTCAAGAGTCACCAGCAGAAGCAACTACTTAAAAATCAGCCAGTCCCTGACCTCCCTTGGGCCAATCTCTCAGCAGACATCTTTGCGTGGGACACAAAGATCAGTGCTTGGTAGTTCTGAACCCATTTTCAACTTGGTTTGAATTTGAGCCGCTTTCCACGACTTATTGTTCAGTTATTACCATGATGAAAGAAGAAAAAAAACTGTTTGCTACCTGGTATTCCAAAAAACAAAACAAAACAAACAAACAAACAAACAAACCATCACTGACAAAGGCACACACTGACCAGCCGAGGAATCAAACTGTTTGCTAAAGAGATCAAAGCCAAGTGACAAACTCGTTCATTTTTATGTTTCTATTTGTTTGTGTCTTGCTTGAAGAAGACCTGTGACGTCAAAACGCGTCGTGCTTTGTCTTGTGACTCGTTTGTCCACGTTTTCTCTTGTGGGGTTCGCTAACATTTATTTAAGATTTGTTTGCTGGAAGTAGAACTTTACTCATGTCAAAATTAGCCCACACTATCCCAAATCCAATGGACTGGCTGAACATGCTGTCAAGCAGACGAAACAGCTGCTGGAGAAGAGAAGGACTGATCGTTCTGATGTTATGCTCTGCCTTCTCAGTCAAGGAATACACCCAGTATGAGCTTTGCCTGCTCAACGCTTACTGTCCACGAAGACCCGCACAACACTCCCAACTTCAATAAAACTACTCAAACGCAAGCCTCTGAATACAGGAAAGGTGTCTTAGAGGCTAAAGAAAGAACGTCAGCATCAAAGGAAATCCTATGAAAAATATGCGAGGACTTGGAGACCATTAAAACCTGGTGAAGTCGTCAGAATGCAGACAGACAAAGGCTTCCAATGCCTTGCTACAGTCAAAGTATCTCGTGGTGTTCCCAGATCCTAAGTGGATGTTTCAAATGAAAGTATGTACGCAACCGACGTCACTTGATCCCTGTCAATGAGCCCAAGCCATGCAACTCACAGCCAAGCTGCCACCCTTCCACCTATTTGCCAGGCCCAAAGATCCATGGAGACAAGCATTCGCCCAACTTGATCCATCATCATCGTCATTTAACAGCTAATCCTGCACCAGCTTCTTCTTCTTGCCGAACCCTGTCGACTGCTTTTTCCCCACACTCACTCCCACATACCCTACCCTTTGCACACACAAAAAAAAACAACAAAAAGAAAATCGGTGCTTCCACGTGTTCCCTCTTTCCCACCCACAGCAGCTCTTGGCTAGCACTGAGGCTCCATACCAGGCAGGCTCATCACCAACACAGGCCACAATGGTGGACCTGACCCCAGCCATACAACGGCCAGGTGTGACCCGCTTTGGCAGAGCTGAGAAGTCAGACCCAAAATATGTTAACTGTACCTGACTTACTATTCAAACGAATGGACCATTATGATCTGAGTTTAAGACTACTTTGGGAATCTCAGTCATGCTAAAAAAAAAGGGGGGGTTTAAGACAGGAATTGGAAAACAGTTAGGTTCGTGATTGGCGTTATTCACTTTAGATCACTGGAGATATTTCAGTCATCATCTTAGAAAGAAACTATATGTTTCCTTATGTAACTTTTTAGACACTTGCTAGTTGCGAAAAATATCTCTCACTTAATATTGACAGGCATACTAGAAGTTATGTGACAAGATTTAGAATAGGAATTACAGACATCAAAGCGCATCAGTACCGATATGTAAATATTAAATTATCACATGCTATGTCCTTTATGCAAAAATGCAAATAAAGACGAAGTACATTTTTTTTTCATTTTGTGTCCAGCGTTGCAAGATTTAAGGTATGAATATATTCCTCGAAACTTTTTTAAAAACCTTTGTTTCTTCCAAGCTGCTTCGCTCATGGCCAATCAGAATGAAGTACTGAAGTGCACATGGGTTTCTTCGTGCAAGGACTTCAAAAGGCACACAACTAGGTCTGTTTAATGAATCCAACCATAGTGTTCACTGCGTGCACTTTATGTGCTAATCTGTTAGTTTCTTATTGTCATACTACATTACCTTGCTATATGGAATGTTATTATTATTATTCTTGTTATATTGTACACCCATCAGAAGGGGGCCATGGCTTATACTGATTAAAATTTGTCTT
>JADBJO010006205.1:47500-87500 GCA_016801955.1 Conus betulinus
GGGAAGGGCTGGACTATTTATAAAATAAGGTTGTGACTTCATATTTCAGTACAGGAACGGCATACGATCGGGATGTTTGGGGTTAGGGAATGTTAGACGCCTTTAGTCATGCATAAAATTATTTGAAATCTGCATGGACACTGCATTGCACATAGCTGTAGCCAGCATTACCATTTGTCACACGCCAGTGAGTCCGTTTTCTCTGGGAGGGTAAGCAGTAATATGTCACTGCGTTTCATTTGTCACTAAAAGCAAGAGTCATGTCACATATGGGGAAAGTGTCACAGCACACAGCAGTTGAGTCACAGTGTGATCGACATTTTGTTGCAGATTAGGTACAGTTTCTAGTACATTTCACACGCCATTTAGCGTAACTTATGTGCAGCGTTGAGAGGAATGGTTTAAATTTTGAGCATTCCTAGCTCATAGTCACTTGTAAGCAGATATGTCGTAAGCAGATATGTCGATCGAACATTGTGGTGCAGAAGTCGTGGATGGAAGAACGTTCGGCGTTATGATGTCACCACACGTCGTTCTCACAGTGAAGTGACGGCCTGTCCATCGGTTAGGGTAAGATGGCGTTATGATGTCACCACCACACGTCGTCCTCACAGTGCAGTGACGGCCTGTCCATCGGTGTGGGGGTAAGATGGTGTTATGATGTCACCACACGTCGTCCTCACAGTGCAGTGACGGCCTGTCCATCGGTGAGGGTCAGATGACGAATGCTGCCACATCAGGCATGATGGTCTGGAATCACGTTGTGGGGGGAGACTGCCCACAGTGGGGAGGGTGATCACTTTGCAGACAGTCTGGCGTGATGCTTGCCGGTGCTCAACACGGGAGGTATACAGCTGATTGCCAACCACCTTGGTCGGAAACGATGATCGCGCGTACCCACAGCTGGGCAATATGACGTAGACAACGGATATTGTGACAAAGTAGGTATGCTTTTTTAGCTGAAGTATGTGCAGTGCATAATCTCGTAGGAATGTGGGGGGGGGGGGGGGGGGGGGGGGGGGGGGGGGTGTAAACCAAATGGAGAGATAGAGAACTATAAAGTGCAATCGCATGCCATCCGTGTTCAGTCACATGTAGCCAGCGTATATTCATAATGGAATGAGCTACAAAATCGTAAAAATAATGTCAAAGTTGCAAACATGCAAGGCAAAGAGATATGAATTCCAACATGTAGCTCACTCAAAACTGCAAAATACAACAAGAGAAAGGCAAATAATACAACCTTTCGTAAAAAAACAGATCATGTCATACCACATTCACAATAAGACAAAGAACTAGTGATAAGTAAGCCCTGAAATAAAAGGCAAAAAAAAAAAGAACCCAGTACTGAGAGGGATATAGTATGGATCAATGATGAAGGGAGTTTAAAACAAATCATTCACGACAAATGCAAATCATTCACGGCAAAGGCAAAATAATGCGACATACGTGCGATCCGACATAATGTAATGAAAAAGGACGAAGAGTACATCATCAGCGATTGATACCAATGAACAGTAACAAAACAAAACAAGAATCAATGAGTCGGACCTGGAAAAGATACGAAGCCAAACACAACACAATAGAAAATCAACACACAATCAAGAAGAAATGCAAGGGAAAATTCACGAACACTTCCATGAATTGTGAGACGTGTGCCAGATTGCAAGGAATGCGTGAGGCACTGCTTTGGTTTCTGAACTGGAAGAGGTCACACTGGAGCCCGAAATTAACTGAAATTATAAAGGTCACAAAGAAATACCACTTAATGATTGTGAGGGAAAGGTGTAATAAACATATTATCAAGAGAATTGCATTCAAGACTAGAAATAATTCATAATGATACTGAGACATAACTAAACGAACATATATAAATCAGTAAGTATCTTCAAGAACTGTACACACAAGAGTGTGTGAAAAAACAAAAGACAAAAAGTGAATTATTTTAAGTGGCGTTTCTAATGGAACAAGCAGAGGACTATTTGGCTTGCAAGCCCGTACATGTCAACCATATACCGCCAACAAGTTAACGCAAAGGTAGATTATGGTCTCGGGATATAGACTTCTACTTGTTTGCAACAGGAATACAAATCTTCAATATAGAGCAGAGGTTAAGTGATTATTGATGGTGATGTCTTTTATAAAACTGTAATATTCCGTTTACCAAAAGCAACTGAAAGTGGCCTTAGAACAGTCATAGACTGCATATGATAAAACTCCTCTTTGAATAAATATTTCATTTATGTCACTGGGACGATGAGTTCACATGTTCTTTACATACAGCAGCATCATCATGATGAATCGGAACATGGCTAACAGCCGGACCGAACAAAACAGTAACTTGCTTAACAGAAAAAAAAGCAACATTGGTGAATATGTTAGACAACACCTGCAATGACGAATGAAGATGAACAATGATGAACATGAAGATGATGACCATGGCCATGGACAATAAGATGAATATGGTTTGTGGTGACAGAAACAACTCATGCATGATCAGATGAACGAAAAATGGATGACACATAAACATGCAGACACGTCGTTACATCAACGAAACATAAGGATCCTTAACACGACACAACATGATGAATGCGCATATTCACAAGGATGATCGCTTGCGCCGTGTACACAAAACGAGACCTGATGTGTAATGTGACGCTAATAAACGATGTGGAGCAAAAAGAACCGAAAAGCAGCTCCAACAATATTTGAATGGATACGTTTTGCAAACCCTGCTCATCAGTGTGCAGCCGCATTAATTTAACAGATAACCCGAGAAAAAAAATGAAATGTATGGATAAAGTTGTGAGTTGGTCCGTGCGAATGTGAGAAGTCACATCATTCTAACATTGAAAAGTACGTAAGCGTAAAGACGAACGCGCAGTCGCTCCGAAACAAAATAAGCCACAGAGGTAGAAGGAAAAATTGTCTTGATTCAGCAGCAGTTCCTGAAACACTCAAAAAGACGTGTTAATATCCAAACATAAACAAAACACTGAATGAAACAAAAGTACTTGACAAATATTACGATTAATGGTCCTTGACGAAAGGGGAGAGAGAGAGAGAGAGGGGGGGGGGGGGGGGGGGGGGAGGATGGGAGCTGGCAGTGATCGGCACAAATGAAATCATCCGAATGTTGACAGTGGGCCTGATGTATTACCAGCAGGAGAGTCGCCAGCGCATAACTCTCAAATACAATGCTGAGTAATAAAAATTGTAGTACGTAGTCTCATAAAGTTCACAATCAACTGGCACGAAGGAGATATATTACCAGCAGGAGAGTCGCCAGCGCATAACTCTCAAATACAATGCTGAGTAATAGAACAATATATACAGAGGCAGGCAAGATTCTGGACGGTAGCACTTGGTCATGCGGCATTTGCGCCGTATAGTAGTAGAAGTAGTAGTAGCAGACATGTAGTATTGTGAAGTCATGAGGCGTAATGTGCCGTTAGGAGTAATAGCAGTGGGGGTGGAGAAGTAGGATTATGTACAGTGGGTTGTCAGCGCCCAGTAGTGTGCCATGATAAACCCACCGTAGATCAAGGCAAAGGGAGGTGGACCATGAATGATGACGATAAACGAACAGAGACAACACCGACCTTGCAGGAAGATTCAAAACGAACGCATGTGGGCGTTTGAATTGTATAGCAATAGCATAGGCCTAATTAGCAGCTGAAATAGAGTAATAAGCGTATCTGTTTACACATGAACGGTAAGTAGACTGATAATAAACGTGGTACGTTTAGAACTGGAGCATTATTTTATCACTGATCGTGGACATTGCAGTCGAGACGAATCAGACAAACAAGACGCGACAAGACGCTCTGACATGTCAATGACACGGGGAAAATGTGCAGGGTATAGGTCAGTCAGGCGATGAACTTCGACACGGTCGACACCCGTTCTCAGTCTACACAGTTGTTCCAATAGTGTTACGCCAGTAAAACTGGACCCGAATGGGGCTTGGGGTGGGTGTGGGTAGTGACTTGGGGAGGCAGCATAAGCGCCGTTCAATCAGAAGAGAAATTGTTCCAGATCGATAGGCTGATGCAAGACTTATAACAAGGTGACAAAGAGGGAGAAAGAACAATAATCACACCAGCACAAACCAACAGCTGACGGGACGCTATCAGTTTTGTACACATGCATGGTCAGTTCCCCTAACCAACTGTACACATCGTGTGATCAATGTCAGTCTCCGGTCATCGAAACCCTATTGGCCAGCCTTGCTAACACAAACCATGGGGAGCAGGGGGAGAGGGTGAGAGTGGGGATCATGTAGATTCCAGTCAAACTGAAAAGTTAGTGGCGGAGGTGGGGAAGGGAACTTTAAACAATAAATGACAATACATATATCGAAACGCTTCACGGGTACGAACTGGGTGCTTTCATTCAAATGACGTTTCTTATTATAGGCTGACAATGTCAGACACTGCGAAAGCATAAAACGAAACTGAGACACGAGGAAAAATGGCGCTAAGCATTCCCAACTTTTTTTTTTTTTTTTTTTTTTTTTTTTTTTTTTTTTTTTTTTTAAACTGCGGACGTGATGTTCAACTTAATTCGGAGCGATCGGTCGTCTGGTAACCGGAGGCTAGCCGCTTACTGGGGCGGGAGCAGAGCTGCCTTTTTCTTGTTAACAAGAATATTGACGTCATTTAAACGACGAAATGTGACGTGCGTCACTGAGCAAAAAGAAT
Organism: Conus betulinus; assembly: GCA_016801955.1. Taxonomy (NCBI): domain Eukaryota; kingdom Metazoa; phylum Mollusca; class Gastropoda; order Neogastropoda; family Conidae; genus Conus; species Conus betulinus. The sequence continues at coordinate 52,204 of JADBJO010006205.1, forward strand.
TCCTTTTTTTTGGCAATTAACTATGCTATTTGTAAAGACGTATTTGGAGTAAATAAATGTTAAACTGTTTTGAAAATGCAAAACCAACACACACACACATCAATGTATTTTGCAAGCCAACGAGTCACGTTGACGACTGCTTTTATTTATAGTATTTAAACAAATGATTTGAAACACTTAATATCTGATCAACTTGTCAACCAACATGTTTTACTATCCATTGTTTTCTGAAAGGTGTGCGAAACTATCGTTGTTCTCTGTAAGTATGTTTGAAGTTATGTCTTGGTTACTTGAAGGAATTTTTTAGAGAATTAAGTCAACGCAAAGCTAAATGTAACAAAGTTTAACAGGAGAGATTTTTTTTTTGTTTGTTTTTTCAACAGATGCCCCTCAACTACACGAATCACTGCATGAATAAACTACTTGGATTGTACACATCAGGCTCAGCTTATTTTCACAGGATTAAACACAAAGCATTTATGCAAAATTGAACACTCATGAGAGGCACAAACAAGTAAAAAATAATAATATACAGTGCCTTTGGTAAGAAAGTGGCGGGTATAGTAAGTGCACTGGCAATAAGGACATACGTGCCTAGCAAACGAGAACGGGACAAATACTTCGGTTTTACGACAGCGACGCACCATAAACTGAAAACTACATGAAAACATGAAAACTACTTTTGAATGAGAGCCAAAAGTGTAAACATATAATTTCCAGTGTGACGATATTTTGACCAGCTTGATATTCACTGGTAATGTTATATTGATCGATCCATTTCGTAATCGATTGTAAATAATGGAGCTGGACAATTTGCTGCTTATATCAGAGATTCACTATAATTACCAGGATCATTCACGGTACCTTTCTTTAGCAGTGGAATGATAATTGATTCAGTCCAGTTGTCTGGGTGCAGTCCTTTATTTTACAGAGTATTGAAAAATATAAGAACGAATCAATGATGGTTTCCACACCATTCTTAATAGCTCACAAATCAAACCATCAGGACCATCAGATTTTCCATTCTTTAAATTTTTCATGGCAAATACAATCCCCTCTTTTTGAAATGGGACTATGGAAGCGACTTGTTTCTTAAATTTCTTTTGTGTCTGCTTTCCTGCAAACATCGTTTTCTAGCAAGTTTCTGAAATGCTGGTACCCATTTTTCGCCAGTAATGTTACTGTGCATATGATATATCTTTACAGAAATGTTACGAGCATTTAGCCAGAATTCCTTCTGGCCATGACTGAGTTATCAAATAATTCAGTAAGGATTTGATGTGCTCTGTTTGCTTTATTTGCTACAGATTTTTGTATTCTCGTCGAGCCTTACAATACTTTATATGGTCTACACTATCACGGGTTCTGTGGAACACTCTTAGAAGTTTCATAGTATTTGATTTTGTCTATTTACACTCTCGATCAAACCATGATTCGTTCCTCTCACCTGAATTTATTCTTATTTTCTTTTTCATACATTCTGTTTTCGTCATAATACAATTATTAAACATACTTTGAGCTACATTGATATCTTCATCTATGCAACGAATCGCTGTTTTCAGTACCTGCAGGGTATCATTGTCATTCATCAAAACTAAAAAAAAAATGTTTGCATCATTATCTTTCCATTTCATTTTTTTTTTCAATTTATTGAGCCTCCTTGTACGTCTCATAACAGGACATACAGTTTTTTGAAATGCCAAAGTGCAGTTCCAAAGGAAGATAGTCAGACTCGATACGGTCTGCTACATACAAATGCATTGGTGATTTTACGTATAGATACAAGTCAATGGACATAAAAAATATCATCATTGACACTATTTCCTGTATTAGAAATGTATGTGAAACAACCTGTCAGAGAGAGGGGTATGGTTGTCTAGTTTTATGGTGTGCGACACCATGGTGTACCATTGTGGGTACTTCATTTTGGTGGAATCTTGTGAATAATGAGCGTCTGCAGTACTTTTTTTAATTATAAAATTATTATTATTATTATTATTATTATTATTTATTTTCATTTAAAACCTTCAGGTCGGATGCGGTGTTAGTGGAGTGACCGCGCGACTCACTTGGAGTCGGGAAGTGAGCGTTCCCTCGCGGCGCTACCCCCCCAGTCGGTTCCGCTCCGCCTGTTTATTTGATTTATGTATTGTCGATTTTATTATGTTTATCTCATTATTTATTTATGTTGCTATTTTATTTTCTTTAGTATGAATGTGGTATGGGTGTGTTGTTGTGATAATTAAATCTCAGATTCAAACTCAACACATTAGGATATTGAGAAATAAAATATTGCTTTAAAAAACAAAGTGTTTAAATGTGAAATAAATTATTAATAAAGAACTAAATTCACAGTCTTGCGGGTGTAGCCCATCTCGCCAGGTAGTAGCCTTCACCCACACCATACCTCAGCTGTGTTTAGAGTGAGATTCTAATGCCCCTTTTTATAGGGCGGGGTTGATTGGGTATCGTGTCGTTTTGGCACGGCCCAGACGCCCTTTTCATCGCAGGCGTCCAGTCTGGAAGCTGTCTGAATAGGAGGAGGAGCAGGACGCTGACTGAGGTGCTGAGAGCGAGGCCAGAACGCCAGTCCTGAGAATACACTCTTTGGATCCTGAGTGTATCGACGACTGTGCTCTGGGTGCACCGGTGTTTCCCCCTGCTCTGACAGTGAATAGACTCTCCTCTTCTTCAAGCTAAGTTTTGTTTCTGGCTGTGTATGGGTGGTGTTTGGTGATGCCTGGCGTGTGGGAGACGCGCTCTGTAGGGCTGAGATAGTGTGTTTGTGAGTGTACATGTGTAAACAGCTGAAAAAATGTACATGAAGTGTGTATAGTGTGTGAATGTTGGTGAATATGCTTGTTTTGCTGGGGTAAGCCCCGTTTTGTCTTTCATTTAGTTGTTTCTCCCCTGTCCTTTCTTCTTTCTTTATTTTGGGATAGCTCAGTGTTTAGGGTCTAAACTTAGATGTTCCCTGGGTCAGGGTAGGGGTCTTTGATTTGGTTATTTTGCCCATTAAGTAGATATTTTCTTTTAGGTGTTGTTTTCTTCTATTTTCCCTTCTTTTCCAGTTTATCACTCTCTGTCCTCTCCTCTTCTTGATAGGCGTCCCTCCCCCCACTAGGTGTGAATGAGGTGTTTTCTTTAATTTAATAAATGTTTATTTGGGTTATTTTCTGTTTTTCCACGAGTGGTTTGAGTGTGTGTGGTTGGTGGGGTGTTTGTGTCCTGCTGTTCCCTCTCTCCTCTTCCGCCCTCACATCCTTGATTCAAGGACCTTGACTTTGACAATCATCTTCATCTTCATCTTTCTTATTATACTCAGTGAGGTCATCAGTGTAGCTGTTTTGAATTTCTGTAGCATTCAGTGATAAAGTCGACCCACTCTCCGACTGACGACAGCTGAAAGGCAAGTAAACACGGCTACCGTGAGCATTGCCGTTAGGCAGCAGTGATAACATGGCACGGCAGCAGTGTCACCCGCCGTGTCACACAAGTCAGTGACTCGCCCTGTTTAGCACATGAAAGTGAGGGGACAGAATTTGAGCGAGACAATGACTTGAATGTAGTTGTTTCAATGGAAACATTTGAAAAATTATGTAGAAGAGGTATTCTTGGATGACAGATATGACTACAATGCTTTTGAAATCAGGCCGGCTGGATTGTTAAGCCATCTGTTTTAAGCTTTTTGTCTCTGTCCAGGCAAAACCTCTCTGTGTCTATGATCAAATGATCAAAGACATATTATCTGTTCTCTTCTCTTTCCTGTCATTCTCTAGATGCAGAAACAGGTTCCTTTATAGTTCCCTTACCCTTACAAAGAAAAGCTTCACCAATGATCTTACTGCTCCGTAATTTTTGTCTGGTATTCAAAATTCGTTCTTTATTTTTTATATAAAAAGTGCACCTTCCGGTAACATGGGAATCAGGGTTTTCTGTTCACGCGATGAAGTCTGGCGAATTCCAAGTCCTGGGGAAGCTCTAGTGTGTCTGTCAACAAGTCTTTAATAAGTGCTCGCAGCGTCTTCGTATTCCATGAAAGATAAGAATGTTCCTTTTCGAGCGTCCCTCCAGATCGTCAGTTTTTGTTTTCTTTTGTTTGTTGTTTGTTTGTTTGTTCTAAAGCTTCCATCAGTTCACACTGAGTTTGATTTCCCTCTTCTAAATGCTGGCTGTCACCCTTCCCGTACACATGTTCTTACTTCTTTCACACCCTTCTTCAATTAATTGCACTTATGATTCAAATCGTAAGAGAAGCCAAAATGTCTTTCACCATCGGATCACCAGACGTGACAGACGAGATAGAAGGAGTTCTGGAAGACTAAGAGTAATATAAGTCAAAAAGAAAAAGGGGCTCTTAAATTACTTTTGATTCAATTAATTAACCTTTAAGATCATTTAGAATAGGGACAACCGAACACAAAGTTAACCTTGTGTGTGTGGTGTGTGTGTGTGTGTGTGTGTGTGTGTGTGTGAGAGAGAGAGAGAGAGAGAGAGAGAGAGAGAGAGAGAGAGAGAGAGAGAGAGCATTAGCAAGTGCGCGTGTGAGAGCAGAAGAAGGTGGCAGGTGTGAGCGCATTTCCACGAGCTGGTGTAGCCCAACAGTAAGATTCTAATTTCAATTGACTGAGATCTGTGTGGACTTATTTTTCAGTTTCCCTGCCTTCTGTGGGCGACTGCAGAAAGCGACAGATTTTAGATAGCACTGGTAACAACCAGTCACAGATCTTTACGAAGTAAAAGCAAGATTGAAATCGTTGTGCTTGTTATCGTTGTTCTTATAGGCAACTACGTTCGGCAGCTTCCTATTTTAAGGCTCGGCAGTATACATAAATACATGCGCGCGTGCACACACACACACACACACACACACACACACACACCACACACCACACACACACACACACACACACACACACACACACACATATATATATATATATATATATATATATATATATATATATATATATGTGTGTGTGTGTGTGTGTGTGTGTGTGTGTGTGTGTGTGTGTGTGTTAGTGTACACACACACACACACACACACACGCACACACACACACAACACACACACACACACACACACACACACACACACACACATATATATATATATATATATATAATATATATATATATATATATATAATATATATATTAGTTTTAAAATATTATTTAAAAAGGAGATTAAAAAACCACCAACAAACTTGTTTCAAGCTCTCTGCTCTCTTCAGGGTCTCCCTCTTCTAGATAGGCGTCCCTCCCCCCACTAGGTGTGAATGAGGCCCTGAAGAGAGCAGAGAGCTTGAAACAAGTTTGTTGGTGGTTTTTTAATCTCCTTTTTTAATCATATTTTTAAACTTATGTCGCTCCCTTCCCGGTTGAGCGTTTTTAGAGTTCTTGCTGGCTCTCTACTTTTATTTGTGATATATATATATATATATATATATATATATATATATATATATATATATATATATATATATATATATGTTAAAAATAGTATGATAAAAGGAGTTTTTTAAAAATCAACAGATCTGTTCGAGCCAGCGCTCTCGTCAGGATGGTTTTGGGGCGCCTACTGCCGGTGTTATATGGCCTGATGTCACTGTTTGCACGTGCGGATTGGCTGCACGTATTGTTCGTTTTTTGGGGGGTTGTTTACAGTTCAGGGTGCGTTTGCTGACAACGATTTCCATTTGTGCCTGCAGTTGTTTACTATTTCGACTTTAGTATTTAGGGTTGCTAAGTATGGTTTGCATAGTATTAACCATTTTTCTGTTGAACATAGGTTGCATCAAAAGATGCAACCTATGTTCAACAAAAAATGGTTAATAAACAACCCCAAAAAACCGAACAATACGTGCAGCCAATCCGCACGTGCAAACAGTGACATCAGGCCATATAACACCGGCAGTAGGCGCCCCAAAACCATCCTGACGAGAGCGCTGGCTCGAAACAGATCTGTTGATTTTTTAAAACTTCCTTTTATCATACTATTTTTAGCAGATGTTGCTCCCCAAGGGGTTGAGCACCTTAAGATTTTTATTAGGCGTTTTAGCAGTATTTTTAAATATATATATATTATATATATATATATATATATATATATATATATGTGTGTGTGTGTGTGTGTGTGTGTGTGTGCGTTACTCTTGAGCTGTGATATACATTGATTAACCAGAAAAAGTATCTGGTTTTACTTACACATACATGGCACAGAGATAACTCCAAATTTTGACTCGGTATCTGGGGGAACTTTTGATATGTATCTATTCAATGACACCTGCCTACTGTTGCACCCATTTCCCAATGACGACAAATACGTTCTCTTCTAGACCCATAATAGTGATACGTCGTCCTTTCAGGTTGAATTGTTATGTGACAGTTATACCAGAACTAAAATAAATATGTAAGATAAAGATATGGTAGGTAGTCATTTTTTTCTCTTTTAAGACCATTATTGAATATCTACGGTGATCTAAGGTGAGCTACACTAATTACGAACATAACTATCTTGCAATTCCTGTCTTTAACTTTTCTTTTCAGCATGTCTGATGATCTTAAAGCAGTCAAAACAGCTCAGTTACTTTTCATACGATCATGCAATTCAGACATAAAACTATCTTTCTTGTATAATTCATACACAGTATTGTACATCTTGTTGGAGTCTCTTTTTTCGGATGCCGGTGGTACACAATCAACCTGAAATAAAATAATTCTTGATTAAGCTAAGACTGAAGAAGAGTAGACCCATGCTTTGCCATATATGATGTAAGTTTTGGAATTTCATTTTTATCTTTACAAATGGTAAGAAATCTCATTTGTTGATTTTCGAAAACATTTAAGTTTCTCAATGCCCCAAAATTCAACCATCATGCTTCAATACTACTATCGAAATAGTGTAAAAGTATTCCATACAGACAACCGCAGGCACAATGGTCTTTCTAAGCTAGAAGTGTATCACTAGGAACGACTCCGTGCTTTATCTGATTTTTTTCTTGCTTTAAAGAACGTAGCTGTTTTGAAATATACACTTAAATGTACTATCTCTAGTCAGTCCATCACTTCTTGTCTCGAGAAAAAACAAATAATATTGTTGTTTCATCTTGCTTAAGCCCAAATTCCCAATACTTACAAAATATTGGAGTACATCAAGTTGTGTCTGGAGCAACAAAACATGTTAGCAATGGAACGTATTTTCAAACGTCAATTCCTTTGACCTCAGGTATATCGAAGAGGCAAACAACCGTCATCAATAAAGTATTGTTAAAGGTAATTGAGAAATAAACAGAAAAAGAAACAGTTAAAAGACTTTTTTCTTTGGTAATCTCCTCTGAAACTTGAACAAAAGCTTAGTTTTTTTCTTCGTCTCCCAAAGTGTTAGCGCATTCACCGAATATGCATATATATTAAATTCTGAGAGTGTTGCAAGCTGTTTAATTTTCTGTTTGACTCTGGAATATATCCTGATAGCTGGAAAGAGTCTGTGATTTTGCCTTTATTTAAGAAGGGGGATGTCAATGATGTGAACAATTATAGAGGAATTTCATTAAGTAATATCTGCAGTAAATTATATAGTTCTGTTATAAATGGCAGATTGAGTGAGTGGGTTAAGCATAACAATATAACTGGTGAACATCAGGGTGGGTTCAAAAAAGGTTACTCAACAATTGACCATCTATTTACTTTACTGGCTGCAATTCAAAAAACAATGGAATTAAGGGTAAATTATATCGATGTGTAAAGAACATGTATGTCGAAGTTAAAGCAAAAATAAGATCAGGAGCTAAACTATCTGACTTTCTTATGTGTACTCGAGGCGTTAAGCAGGGCGATGTTTGCAGTCCCATGTTGTTTTCTTGTTCATAAATGAGCTAGCATTAGAAAATAATTGAAAATGGTAAGCATGGAGTGACTTTCGATGTTATAGATTGTTCATCCTGCTCTTCGCTGACGATATTATATACTGTCCACAACGGTAATAGGACTCCAACGACAATTAAATAGTTTATATTCAGCTGCAAAACAGACTTGAATTAAAAGTTAATATGAACAAAACTAATATTATTGTATTCCGGAAGGGAGGGTACTTAGCACAGTCCGAGAGATGGACTTACGGGAATGAAAGAGTTGTTGTAGTTAATGCATACAAATATCTTGGAATATACTTCACAACAAAACTTAGCTTCAATTTTGCATGTCAAGACACTGTAAACAGAGCAAAGAAAGCAACGATAGCTATTCTTCATATTTTGTGTATAAATTAGATTGTAATTCATTTAGTATTTTTACTAAGCTGTTTGATTCACAGGTCCAGCCAATTTTGCATTATGGAGCTGAGATCTGGGCTTTTGAAACAAATGTAACTATAGAGAAAGTTCATTTGTATGCATTAAAGCGCTTTTTAAATGTTGACACCAGAACTCCAAATGATATGATTTATGGAGAATTAGGTAGGTATCCAGTTTATCTAAATTCGTATGTTAAATGTATTAAATATTGGCTGAGACTGACTAGAATGGATGAGTATCGGATTACCTTTTTAAAGCGTACAGAATGTTGTTGTTTCTAGATGAGAAGGGTAAGAGGACATGGGCTTCCAGGGTACGACAGTGTTTAAATTCTTATGGGTTTGGATTTTGTTTGGGATAACCAACCAGGGTGTACAGAGTGTATCTGGGTTTTTGAAATGTTTTTAAAGAAAGGATTATTGACTGCAGATGGCAGGATTGGCATGATCATATCCATCATAGTGATAGATTCATACAGTACAGATATTTTAAGAATACTCATGAATTAGAACCATATATTAATATAAAAATGAATAGATATATTATGAGCACATTGGCTAAATTTAGATTTGGTGTTTCTGACATTGCCTGCCATCGTTTAAGATATTCCAACCCTTCTGATGATGAATTGGTTTGCCGTCTATGTGTGGTTCAGCAAGGGAAGATGAAGTTCATTCTTGTTATATGTTGTCCTGCACTGCATAACCTTAGAATAAAGCTTATCAAGCCAAAGTATTTCTTTGAACCATGTCATTTTAAGGTAATACTACTGTTGTCAACAAGAAACGAACGCCTCCTTTCAAACTTGGCTGTATATATTTATGAAGCTCAGAAAAGACTGCGAGCGACTACCTAATATCACAATTATTCATGTGCTTTAATAATTGTCGTGCATTTATTTACATTTTCCCCCTACGTGTACCGTAACACACACACACACACACACACACACACACACACACACACACACACACACACACGCGCGCGCGCGCGCGCGCGCGCGCCTATTTGAATGATGTTACAGTCTCTATGTTCAAACTGAAAACAATCAAAACTTCAGACATAAAACCCTGTGTACACATGTAAAAAAGGAAGAAGAAAAAAAAAAGAAAGATGACAGAAAGACAGAAGGGATGAAAAGAAAAGAACAGAAAGCAGAATGAGCACGCATTGAACACATTCAATCTGGAGGGATAAAAAGCGATCATATGACAATCGTGCATTAAATATCTTGTGATTTCTCTTATATGGAAACTATGGACTATACAAGAATTGTGTAGCATTGGCGGAATCATCATTATCACCAGCATCTAATGAAGCATGATGCATAAGCATGATGATGACATGATGGGGGTGGTGGTGGTGATCATGATGATGCTGTTGATGATGATGATGATGTTGATGATGATGATGATGATGATGATGATGATGATGATGATGACGATGATGATGATGTTGACGGAAAGGGAGTTTAGTCATATGTAAGCAAACATTTCCATTTCACATAAAAAAGAGATGCAAAGCATATAAACGTACTCCCAGTTTATCTTGAATATGCGTGAGACATTCCATAAAGAAGACAAACAGTTTTGGGCCGTTATAGCCGTTAGTAACGGCTATTCTGATAAAATACACATCGGGCATCATCCGAGACCCATAATGAACATACCTACAAATTTTCAGAAAGATCGGCCAAGTACTTACTGAGATAATCCATAAAGATGAATAACCGTTTGGGGCCTTTGTAGCCGTTAGTAACGGAAGAAAAACCGTTTGGGCCGTTATAGCCGTTAACAACATAAAATATATCCGGTATTGGTTTTCTCTCATGTAAAACCAAAGTTTTTGAGTAAATCCTGAGAGACATTATTCATTCAGAACTGTGGCAAATCATTTCTAGCAGGTGGGCTGCACATGTCAACGGATTGGTAATAACATCACTGCCGGATCAACTAGGCCTAAAATTTCGAGCAGTTTATAGAACAAATAATTTCATCTTTCGGTTCCCTTTCGAGAGCGGATGTCTTACAAACAGTTATTGTTCTCGCTCTGCATCTTGTTTTTTAAGTTTTTGATACACTCTGTGCTATATGCTGCCCTCCGTTTCCCAAGACTGGAATTCCGACACTGACAAATTTCTGTTTTACAGTAAGGCGCGTGGATGGCTTTTATACTCACCGTTCTCAGTGGTTTCTTTTGATACTGCTACACTTAAATACCGTAACAAAGAACTCGGCTGTGTTTATTTGGTCTATGTCCTTTCTGTCCTATGCAACTTTCATTTACACCAGCATTTTTTTTTCTTAACACTATCAGATACAGTGTCAGCAGAAAGGAATACAGAGAATGGTTTTTAGAAAGGATTCCAGTTTGCAAGCGTCAGTCAGAATCAGTTTCTTCGTGAGTTCCATGGTGTGGCTAAAGTCTCCCCAGCAAACCTCAAGGAACACCCCAAACAAGTTTAATGAGGGGCACTTAAAATCTTCCTTCTGCAAATTCTGCTTCCGACATGTTTTGCTGGATGTTTCTTTCTTGGCTAGGACAGGTAGGTTATGTTCAAGACATCATGGCTGTGTTAGCTGGTTTGGTGTCATTTTGAATGTTGTCCTATAAAACATTCAGCGAACGTTTACCCAAGGCATAAATCATGTATGGGGAAGCACATTTCAGCCTTGCAGGTTTCGCAGGACGCTATTATTTTGGCGTGAGCATGTTGCTCCTGATGAAAGCTCATATGATTAGTATTTCACATGCACAATTACATTACCAGGTGGGACAATATGTCTCCTGAGAGGGGTGATAACTTGGTATTTCCTGTCGAAGTTCCCCAAATATCAAGTTTTGATGTCCGTCTTTAAAGCATTCCAAAACATACTGTAATTTCTCTGGATATATCTGTTTTGCACGATGAGTCATTTGTGATGCATCCCCCAAGTTCAAAACACCGCCTGGTAATGGTTGTTCCAACTACGAAAACATATGTTTTGCGAAATTAGTATTCTGTGATGTATCCTCATGATTCTTAAACATCACCAGGTAATGGATTTTAAACCTAATGATACTTTCTTTTAAACAGATACTGTCCAATGTACATGACAATGAGGTCCCAAGGTTTAATTATCCTCTGCAAACAGCTTCAACAGACTGTGGTCTTTCTTACTTATCAAATCATGAATGACAACATTTTAACCGATCTATTCCTCTGTTATGGGTATCATTTCAATCCAAGTCACTCCTTTCAAATGGTTCCAGACAGACTGTCACTCTCCACAACATCATACGATTTCATTTGAATGAGTTATCATTGCTGTAAGCAATGATGTTAAAACTGCGTGACCTACAAGGTTTTCCTTAGATCTGTTGATATCATCCCATTGAAATGAAATGCGTAAAAGGGAGGGACAAACGAAGTAATATACCGTTGTCCTAAAGCTGCTGTTCACTTTTACACTGATTGTTACAAAGGACTTTGTTGGATAATAGAGTTCTCTCTCTCTCTCTCTCTCTCTCTCTCTCTCTCTCTCTCTCTCTCTCTCACACACACACACACACACACACACACACACACACACACACACACACACACACACACACAAACACACACACACACATGCTCGCTAGGGGGGGAGAGAGAGAGAGAGAGAGAGAGAGAGAGAGAGAGAGAGAGAGAGAGAGAGAGAGAGAGAGAGAAGACAAAGATTTTTATTCGTAAATGCCTCTTACAAGGGAGATGTACACAGAAAAACGTTACATGATACATTTTGAGCAGACGATGTAAACAATGTAAGCTAACACAGAGTTTTGCCGTTCAAAACCTGTGTACAAAATATTGCAAACTGTTTCATTATTTCATTATTTGTCGATGCCAATAACTAGATTAATTGAAATCGGAAATGAAATGAGGCAGGGAACAGCAAACAATAAACAGTAAAATAGATTAATTGAAATAAGGATGGATATCTAAGATATATAGGAGGGATATACTGTTGTCTTAGATCACTTAATTGTGGGACATGAAAGAACAAAATGAACTTCATTTTCCTGCGATTCATGACCTAATGGACAAAAAACACGATCACTTACAATTCTATAGCGCTGAGAATGTACATAAACATCTGAAATACGCAGTCTGAACTTGGTCACAACCTGTTATTTAAGTTATTAATAGCCTATGATAAATAGGTAGGAATACAATGCACAGGATTTAATATTCTGTAAATAGAAATATCTACTGCTGTCTTCAACATGTGAGTTCCACTTCTGACAATTACGATCAATTTATCTTTGCCGGAACACAAAACCAAATCCGAATTTAGACAATTTCAGTCGTACATTAGAGGTCCAGTCTTTCTTTCCCCTGTCATCTAAATGTAAAAGCATAGTGTAGGCTTTGTAAGGCAATCTGTGTTGTTCCATTTGTGTTATTCTTAACCAATAATGAATACACTTTACAATTGAAATTAAATGTATAGGATATCTATATTGGCCTCTCCATTACCAGATCGCTCGGTGTTTTCAGTGAAACACCAATAAATTTCTTAAGAGCATACGAGTGAATTTTCTCAAAACGCAAAGCAGCAGAATAAACCCCCCATATTTTAGCATCATATTGTTACATCGGTCAAATCATTTCGAAAATGAAGTCAAGCATTCATCAATTAACATTGTTATTTCTTCAATATATACAGTGACGCATATTCACCTCTTCTCGCAAGATCTTTACAAGCACAGGTAAAGCTTAAGAGTGCATATCCTCTACAATTATTTGGATCATCAACATACCCTTTTTATATAAAAGAACAATTGATTCTGGCCACAAATCAGAGAAAAACACACCTGTCAAATAGAGAGTATAACATCACATCAGACGTACATTCATTTTTCAACATTTCACCGATTATACTATCAGGACCTACCACTAGCTTTATGACTTTTCACTTTTTAAATGGGATAATGTAAGTAATTGTCATCGGAATTACTATCATTACTGGTATAATTGTGAGCATTTCCACTACCACGGCCTTCCTGATCTGTAACATCACCTGCGTCTACGTCTTTTTCAAGTAGTTTCTGAACATATTGAAACCAGTCTTGCAAACCAGTGTGATTAGATGGCTTTTTTCCTATCTTGTTAATTCTACGCATTGAATTCCAAAACTCCCTTTAGTCAGTCACAGAGGAAACCAACTGTTCTGCTGAATTACTGTCAAACAGCTCACGTTCGGGTTTCAACAGATTTTTTTTTGTAGTCACGTCTGGCCACACAGTAAGAAAATAATCAGATGGAGATACAGTGCAACGAAATTGATTGAACAGGTTACGGGATGGATGGAGCAAGGATGGAGTGGCAGGGGAGACGTATCACGCGCAGTCACTACGCATTTATTTTCAACTGCGCGATACAACAACCTCACCACACAACATTGTTGCACAAGTAATTGCACCAGGGAGGTAGGAACGGGAGTTGTGATCAATAGAGTCACGGTCATGGTTTGCGCCAGGGAGGAAAAGTGAACGGTGGTGGCTGGAGGAGGGCTGGGGCGGGAGCTTTCATTTTGTCGAGTGGATCACACACAGCAGTACTGGACGATTTTGGGTATACAATATCAACCTTAGCCCCAGGTAGCACTGGTGGTCACTTACCCACTGAGCCCAGTGGATAATCTCAGAGAGTGTCTTCCATCAACACGGAACAATTAGACATAGTTTAAACTCTCTACCTATCTCCCATATTGGACAGCAAGAGCAACACCATGGACATATGAAAGTCACAACTGTAGGCAATCAGTCTCCATAACAATTAACAGTATATAATTCCAACATGACACAATGACCACAATGGGTAAAATAATGGACACTCGATCACCATTGTGGTGTCATTGTTGAGTGCGCGGGGGGAAAAAGGATAGTGAAAAGGGGTTCCTACTGTCCTGTTGTTCGTCTGTCGAGTCGACAAGAACCACGTCAGTCATCTTGGGGTAGGGAGGGGGATGTGGGGTGTGAGATGATCTGTGGATGCGCAGGTGGCTGATCAAGGTGGTGCGTGCTTTGATTGTGCGGTGACAGCTTGAACAGGGAATGTAAGAGATCTGCTCTTGCTTGCTGCACGGGCTTTCCTGCCTGTGTCTCTCTTGTTGCGCTGCAGCTGTCCTCCCTTCTTCTTCACATAAATTAGTACTTTAGCGGATACAGTATCACCATCTAGCTCGATCGACAGCAGTTTGTTCTCATGTGTTAGGTTTGATGTTAAAAACGCTTTCAGCGCCTAGCTGTCCTGTTCCTACTACTAAGCAGCTTGGCAGGATGGAGAAAGGGAGGCAATTCAATTCATTTTGCTTTGAGCACAGCCAAAAATAAGAAGGCCATACCGGAGCTATCAGCTCGTCGAAATCAACTCTCTGTTAGCCAGTATATGGGTATGGGGTGGGTGGAGTAATTGACGGTGTGGAGGGAGGGGGGCACACAAACCGCCTTTGCAGAGTCTAGGAGCAGCACTTGTGTGAGTGTTAAGGGTCAAGTTATAGATTATTTTTGCAATGTTTTAACTCAAGGTTGTCATGGTATGGCAATTATACATATTTGCAACAAAAGCCATCTACTGCAATAAGAGTCAACATAGAGAAAGCTGTTTTTTTCTTTTACCCAACAATTATTTTTGGCTTCAGAATTGTTTGCCCTCAAAACAGCAGACTGACGATTTACGAAAAGTCGAGATGGCTGAAAAGGCTAACGTTTTACAGGCTCGAAGAAAGAGTACTTCGAAAGTGACATATCTGGTCGCACTGTTGGCACAGGTTTTCTATCTGCATGACAGGAATTGTGTGCAATATACACAAGAAGAACAGAGTTACATTATAGAGACTTTCCTGTGTGACTCGCAAACAGAGACAATGAAAACTGGTCTGATGCTCATGCTGTTTATGGGTGGAGCAGAGTTATGTTTCCTTTTTTACTTTCAATATTCAAAGCAAGACATCGATCCTCTCCAGTGTGGAAGAAAGGTTTAACATTGATAATGTTAATATGGATGATTGATAACGTTCTCAGATTCATATACACAGACAGACAGACAGACAGACAGACACACACACACACACACACACACACACACACACACACACACACACACACACACACTTCAAAAGAAAAGAGAATGTTTAGAAAACTATTGCAAAAGAGGGTCTCTTGCTTAATATGGACAAAGCTAAAATGGCTAGGATGATTTTAAAAAAAGGGTTGAATGCACGCAACACCCACGAGTAAGTTGCAATGTTTCGCCTTATTCTAAAATCTTTTTCAAGCACCAGTGCAGTCGAACTGACAAACAAACAGCATACAATTATGTAGTCGTGAAACTGAAAATTGTTTCACGAAAAAAAAAAAAAAAAAAAAAAAAAGTTGACTGGAAATATTTAACTGAGGGATGAGAGATTGAGAGATTGAGGCGAATTGTAGGAAGGCATGGAGACAAGGGAGGTGATAGGAGGAAAGGATGGAGGGTGTGAAGGATGGAATGCCAAGAGTCAGAAGTGGAGGGATGGTGGTGAAATGAGCTGGAGGGGAAGAAGCAAAGAAAACAATAACTATGATACCAATACTAACAATAATCATTATTATTACCATTACCTCTACCACCATTATCATAAGCAAATATATACATAAGTGAATGATTAAAGGAGGGTAGAAAGAAAATTGAAAGAAGAGGGTAAGAAGGAAGAGGGCGAGGGGACGGATATAGACCAAAATAGTGGTCTACAAAAATGGCGGCTTTAATAGAAAGTCTGAGGGATTGTATGTTAATGGTCAGGAAACAGAAATCGTGTCATCATATAATTATCTTGTTATAATATTCTCTTCCACCTTAAATTGAATCATATCTGTTGAAAGTTTAGGGGGCAAAAGCCTTTCGAGAGCACTTTCAGGGATTAAAAGATTACATCTAAAATTAAAAACTCTTCTAGCCAGTTGTATAGTTTATATCTTCGAAGTGGAAATCAAGCCTATTTTGTTATGTGAATTAGAACTCTGGGCAATCTGAAAAAGTTTAAATAATGCTTCCGACAAACATGAACAAACGAATCACAAGACAAAACACGACGCGTTTTGTTCACACAGGTCTTCTTCAGGCAAGATCAACAACTCTCGGGACAACGAAAATGAAGAACAAGCAACCACTTATCTCGTCAAATTCGGTGCAAGATGGGCGTTGAATGAAAACGAGGCCATCGGGAAGGAGACAATGCGAGTTGAAATAATAACGATGATAATAATGATACTGATTTCAATAGTAATGATGATAATGATACAAATGCTGAGAGAATAGTATAGAGAGAATTACTATCGCTTTTGGTGATAATATGACAATAGCAGTTGTAGTGTGGGAGAAAGGCGAGGGATTAGAGGATTGTCGAACATCACGGTTGTCGTGAAAACAGTGTTTGCGGCGATGATGATGGTGATGATAATGATATGATAGTAATATAATAATAAACTTTGGTATTAATAATACTGATTATGATCCTAACAATAACAGTAATGGTAGCGGTTAATATGATGATAATGATATAAGTATTGGTACAAAAAAAAGACAAAAAGTATCAAAAATAATAATGATAATAATGATAGTACTAGTACTAGTACTAATAAGTAATAGTACGAAAGGGAGGAAGAAAAAGGAGGATGAGGGGTAGGAGAGGACAGGGAGAACAAAGAGGAGAAGGAGCATACAAATCACAAACAGTTTCAATAATATTCATGTTTGTAACCATAATGATAGGGAAGCTGAAAAGTAGTTGCGTGGAATTGCAGAAATATTGTACAGTATAACGATAACATCAATAATAGCAGATAGCAGAAAATGTAATAGCTTCAACAGTTGTGAAGTTGTAACAACAGTTATATTGATGATAATAGTTATACAAAAAAGAAAAAAGGAATGGTAATATGATAATAATAGTGATCATTATAGTGATAATAATGATGATGACAATGCTGATGTTATATATTAATTGAGGTAGTGATTTTTTTTTTAGAATGAAGATAATAGTGCAGATAGTGATGATATGATGACACTAATACTGATAACAATAATAATACAAGTAATATTAGTTAATAGTACTTGTTGGTAGAAAGGAATAGAGATGTCACTTGTAAAAAGTTAACAGTGCTATTGGAGCAGTGAGAAGATGGTGATACTAATAATATAATAATGTCAATAGTGTTCACAGTGGTGAGAAGAAGGCAATACGGATGATCAATGAAAAGAAAGGTTTTTAGTATTATTGGAGCAGGGAAGAAGGGGAGGGACTAAAACAGGGAGGGAGCAGGGGACCATACACCAATACCTACACACCACACAAAGAGACACACTCACACTTTTTTTCTTTCTAGTTTGCTTATTGTATATATTATCACTATTGCTACTACAACTTCCTGCTTGTGATAGGATCAGAGATAGCAGTGCCTAAATAGCAACAACAATGACATCAGTAATAATGATGATGATGATGATGATGATGATGATGATGATGATTAAGATAGTAATAGTGGTAGAAGTAATTTTAGTGATATTAATAATGGCTGGAAAGTAATATAAGTCATCAATGAGTAAAGGGCTAGCATTGCTATAGGAAGAAAAGGAAAGGAAAAAAACAAAGATTTTGTTTGTTGTTGTTGTCGCTGTTGTGTTGTTGTTTTTCTGCATGCTGCTCATACACTTAAACACACATACATATGCACAGAAAAGAGGGAAGATAAAGTCATGTAAAGAAGATAGTATATGAATTATAAATAAAATCAGATAAAGAAAAGGGAGTGGATAAGTATCAGAGTAAACAAATGATTGATGTAGCAAATTTCGGTTCTACTCATTCTTTTAAAATTTTCAATTGTAAGTCTTCAGAAATCCTCAAAAACAGTTTTAATTTCTGAGTGTTGTACTTGAAGTTGACAGTGAAGACCACAGCAACCCTGAGGATGACTAGAATGCACATACCCCCCATCACATAATTATGCAAAGAATGAAATACACTGCATATCATCCAACAACAGCAAAGACATAAATCTCAATATCGACTCAGGAGTCAAGTGCAACAAACAAACCTTGCATCACTTCAGACAAGCAAAATCAAACGAAGTAATCAAAAAGGCAAAAGTTGTGACAGACAAGCTGCACCCATTCTTAGTCTGAATTAGTCTCAGCGGTACGACTCATTGAGCTAGACAAGAACGTCCATGAAGCCAAGCCAATGTAGATTTTTCAGAGAACAGATGCTCCATGAGTTTGCTGATTTATTCGATGACCTGCTGGGAATGCTCCCTCCCAAATATGTCATGAGAATCGATTCAGTTTGCCCCTTTCATCAAACAAGCAAGAAAAATTCCTCAGCCATGGAGAAGAAGGTCAAGGATAAACTGGATAATACAGTGCAGAAAAGCGTGATCATTTAAAAAAAAAAAAAAAAAAAAAACTGAGCCCACCAAATGGGTATTTCAAATGGGTTGCAGCTAAAAAGAAAAATGGTGTAATTGTAATTTGCTTGACCACAGGAACCTGAACAGAGCTCTGCAAAGACCTCACTACCTAGTGCGCACAGTTGATGACGTAGCCTCAAGTAATAGAAATGTACAAGTGTCCTCGACACTCGATGCAAAAACTGGTTTTCCGGCAGATCAAAATGGACAAACAGTCCTCCTGCAGAACCACGTTCAGCGCGCTATTTGGCAGATTTAGGTCTATTCGCATGCCTCTTGGAATAAGCACCGCTAGCGAAACGTTCCACCAAACTCTCAAACGATTGTGTCAAGGTTATCCATGTGCTACCATCATTGCTAATATCCTCATTTGGGGCTTAACCATTGAGGAGAGTGATGCAAACTTCAGGCAAGTTCTCAATCGAGCTCGAGAAATGGCGTGAAGATGAACCTGAGCAAATGCAAATTCAGAGCCAGGAGCGTGGGTCACAAGTTCACTGCAGAAGTATTGAAACCCAACCCTGAAAAGGCAGAAGCAGTCAAAGCCATGCCAGCACTAGAGAATCAAGCAGCACTCCAGAGAGATTCTTGGGAATGACAAGTTCATCAAGAACTACAGTGAGAAAACTGCCGTTCTATGGGAGTTCGTCCGAAAGGCCACAGTTTGGTGCTCGACTCATGCTCATCAGCAGGCTTTTCAAAAAACTAAGGGATTTTGCCCACCAGTCCTGAGGTAATTTATCATGCAAAACCTGTTGTTTTCTCTCAGTCGACCCATAAAAAAAATGCCCTTGGGACAGGTTACCCACAGGACGGTTCTCCACTTGTATACACTGTAAGAGCCCTTCCTGGTGCTGAAACCCTGTTGCTCAAATTGAAAAGTAGCTACTAGCTGCTGTTTTGCCTGCCAAAAGTTCCATGACTTTACTTATAGATGGAGAGTAACAATTAAGACTGATCAAAAACCTTTGATCTCCATTGTGAAGAAGATTCTTCATGTTGCCCCAGCACGACTTCAAAGGGTGCTGCTGGAGCTCTAAAAGATGGAACCTGGAGTTGGTCTAAAAGAAAGGAAAAGACTGTTCCTAGCAGACACACTATCAAAAGCATACCCCGACGAATCTCAAGAAGAGACTGATTTTTTATTCCAACGTTATAACAGTACATTTTTCCCGTTCAGAAGGACTTAACTTCAGCAACAAATACTTGCATATCCAACTTTGCAAAAACTCGCAAAAGTCATCAAAAATGGACAGATCACGTGTACGGTGTGCCAGATGAAATCAAGCCTTTCTTCCCATTCAAGACAAGCTGGCGATTGCAAACGATGTTATAGTGAAAGGACAATGAGCAATTGTCCCTGATTCTCTGCAGTCGAACTACATCACCACCTTTCATAAAGGCCACATGGGCCCTGAGCGCATAAGGAAATTGGCCAGTGATGTCTTCTTGGCCGAACATGCGCCAGGACATTAAGAATGCAGTCTCGCAGTGTTCAGCATGCAACAGCCTCAAGGATTCTGGTAGTAATACCAGAATCAACCACTTATAAATCAACCAGTCCCTGACCTTCCTTGGGCCAGTCTCTCAGCAGATTTTTTTGAGTGGGACAATCATCAGTAGTTTTGGTTGGAATGGAATCATTTTCTGATTGGGTTGAATTTGAGCTGCTTTGTAACACCTCTTCGTGTTCAGTTATCACTAAGATGAAAAAAAAATAATAAAAAAAGCTATTTGCTGCCCTTGGCATTCAAAAGGAAAAAAAAGAAAGGAAACGCATTATTGAGAACGGCACACAGTTCACCAGCCGAGAATTGAATCTGTTTGCCAGTCCGTGGAACTTCACTCATGTCAAAATAGCTCACACTATCCCCAAACCGATGGACTGGCTGGGCATGTTGTTGTCAATAAGGCGAAACAGCTGCTGGAGAAGAGAGGAACAGATCGTTCTGATGTTATGTTTGGTCTTCTCAAACTGAAGGAATACACCCAGGGATACTATGAGCTCGGCTGTTCAACGATTACTGTCCCAGAGGATCTGCACAACACTCCCAACTTCAACAAAACTACTCAAACGCAAGCCTCTGAATACAAGAAAGGTGTCTTCGAGGCTAAAGAAAGACTGTCAGCATCAAAAGAAATCCCATGAAAAACATGCGAGGAATTGGATACCATTGAAACCTGGTGAAGTCGACAGAATGCAGACAGAAAAAGACTTCCATGCCTTGCTACAGTCAAAGTATCTCGTGGTGCTCCCAGATCCTAAGTGGTTGTTTCAAATGAAAGTATGTATGCAACCCACGTCACTTGATCCCAGTCAATAATCCCAAGCATACAGCTCACTGCCAGGCTGCCACCCTTTCACCTATTTACCAGGCCCACAGATCCACAGAGAGAACCAGTCGCCCAACGTGACACATCATCATCATGTAGGAGGTATTCATGCACCAGCTTCTTCTTCTTGCCGAGCCCTCTGGACTGCTTTCCCACCATACTCACTCCCCTGTATCCCCAAACTTTGCACGCAGGCACACACACACACACACACACACACACACACACACACACACACACACACAGAGTCAGAGCTCCCACGTTTGTCCTCTTTCCCTCCCACAGCGGCTCTTGGCTAGCACTGAGGCTCCGTGCCAGGCAGGCTCGTCACCAACACAGGCCAGAATGATGGACCTGACCCCAGCCATGCAAGCCCAGTTGTGACCCGCTATGACAGAGCTGAGAAGTCAGACCCAAAATACGTTGACTTGTAGCTGCTTGTTGCGATCCCCCGAGCCACAACCCTTAGTGGCGAGACTTACTATTTAAACGAATGGATCACTATGATCTGAGTTTAAGACTGATTTGGAAATCTCAGTCATGCTAAAAAAATAAGACAGGAATTGGAAAATAGTTAAGCTCGTGATTGGCGTTGCTCACTTTAGATCTCTCTGAGATATGTCAATCACGATCTTTGAAATTATATTTTTTTAGTGAAAAGAAAAATGGACTATTCACCATATCCTTATGTAATATGATTATTTGAATTGTGATGTAACTATCACATGTTACTGGTTCAAACTGAATGGCAGTTATATCTATGAGAAAAAAACGAATTTGTTGTCATTGCGAAATGGGTGCAATTGTAGACATGTTTCATTGAATAAAGAAACCTTACATACGCTCCATATAGCGTGTGGCCAATCCATCCCCATTTCCGTTTCTTTATCTCAGTTTCAATTGGGACTTGTCTCATCCTGTCCCACAGTTGTTCTTTGGAGATGACCTATGGCCACCTGATGTTGATGTTGAGGTTTCTGAGACATCTATTGATGAATGTCTGTAGCTTGTTGGTGTTGGTCTTGGTTACCTGCCATGTTTCTGAACCATATAGAAGAACAGACTTCACGTTTGTGTTGAAAATCCGAATCTTGTGGCAAAGTGATAGGGCTGTTGATCTCCAGATCTGGCGCAGGATGTTAAAAGACGTGTTTTGCTTTGTTGATTCGGCATTTGATGTCTTCGTCTGTACCCCCATCTTTACTGACTGCACTTGTCAACTTCCTTGATGTCTTGTTGGTGAAGTCACACGAGATCTTGCTGCTTGTTTGTTCACCCGATGTTGTCTTCCCGATGTTGATTTGGAGCCCAGTCTTCTCAGTTTCTTCTGCAACACGACATAGCTTCTCTTGTGCATCTTGCTGCGTGTGGGAGAGGAGGCTGATGTCATCCGCGAAGTCCATGTCCTCCAGCTGCTTCGTGAAGGTCCACTGGATACCTGTCCTCCGGCCTGCTGTAGACTGTCTCATGGCCCAGTCAATTACCATCAGGAAGATTGTCGGCAAAAGTAGACAACCCTGATGGATGCTGGTTTGTACAGAGGATTCTGTCAGCTTCCCATCGTGGATGACTTGGCAGGTGGCATCTTCGTATAGTTGTTGGATGATGGTGACGAACTTAAGTGGAAAGCCATAGTGGCACATTAGTTTCCAGATGACGTCTCTCTGTCGACACAGTCAAAGGCCTTCTGAAAGTCGATGAAACTGTGCACAGGGGTGTCTGCCACTCTAGGACTGCTCAATGATGATCTGCAGTGTCGCAATATGGTCCATGCATGATCATCTTGGTGGAAGCCTGCCTGTTCTTCCCAGAGTGTCTGGTCAAGGACGGTCTTCAATCCCTCTAGGATTATTCTTGTCAATACTTTCCCTGGGAGGGACAGCAGCATGATTCCTTTCCAGTTGTTTGCAGGATGACAGGTCCCCTTTCTTTGGCAGCTTTACAAGGTGGTGGCCTTTCTTCCAGTCTTCTGGCACTCTCTCCTGATCCCAGATCTTGTGTAGGAGTGGGTGTAGCATCTCAGTCGAAGTCTGGATGTCTGCCTTTAGTGCTTCGGGTGGTATGCCGTCAGGACCCGCGGCCTTGTCTGACTTGAGGAACTTGATGGCTTTGGTGATCTGCCCTGGTTGTGGGGTTGGTATTGATATCAAGGAGCTTGGTTGGTGGTGGGATGTCAGGTGGGGCTGGTGGTGCGGGGGTCTGATGAGTATTTCTTTGAAGTGCTCAGTCCATTTTGCTCTCTGGTTTTCATTGCCTGAAATGGCATTTCCCTTCATGTCCTTGGGCGACTGGGATTTCTGGTCTTACCAGAGAGTGTTCTGGTGATCTCGTATAGTTTCTTCTTCATGTTTCTTTGGCCTCCTGCAGTCTCTGCTTCTTCAGTCGGCTCCTTTGATGAAGTTTCTTTTGTCTTTTCCTGCACTTCTTTTCACTTGTCCGTTTATCTCCCAGTAGCATGCTTTTCCTTTGGAACTGTACTTTGGCTGTTCACAAACTGTTTGGTCCTGTTGTGAAGAAGTGCAAGGAGGCTCAATATATTGCGAAACAGAAATGGGATGATGATGATGCAAACATTTTTCATCATCCTATGAATGATGATGATACCCTGCAAGTACTGAAAACAGCGATTTGTTCCAAAGATGAAGAAATTAATGTGGCTTTATTTATATTTCATAACTGTATTATTACGATGCAAAAATGAAGAAACTCAGGTGCGAGGAAAGGATTATGATGTCGTCGAGAATGTAAAGTGACAAAATCAAATAGGAGGAGGCTTCTAAGAGCGTTTTGCACAACCCATGATTGTGAAGACCGCATAAATATTGTAAGGCTCAACGAGAATACAAAAATATCCTGCAGAGAAAGCAAATAGAGCACAACAAATCTTTACCCAATTATTTGATAAACTCAGTCCATGACGAGAAGGAATCGTAACAAAATGTTCGTGCCATTTCTGAAAAGATAATTCATATGCATATTAACGTTTCTACTGAAGAGTGGTACCAGCATTTAAAGAAATAATTTTAAAAAAAAAATGTTTGCAGTGATGCAGGCACGTAAGAAATCAAAGAAGCAAGTTGCTGGAACAGTCCCGTTTCAAAAGAGGAGATTCTATTTGCGATTAAAGACTAGATATTCTGCCGGTCCTGATGGTTTAATTTGCTGTTTAAGAGTAGTGGAGACATCACGATCGATTTCTTTCTTAAATTTTTAATACTCTGTTAGATCAAGGACAACATCAAGAAAGCTGGACTGAATCGATTGTTAATCCACTGTTTAAAAAAGTGAAGTGAATGATCCTGGTAATTATAGAGGAATATCACTTTCCGATGCAAGCAGCAACTTGTACAGCTCCATCATTAACAACAGATTACAAAAAGGTATCGATCAAAATAACATTACTGGTCAGTATCAAGCTGGTTTAAAAAAGAATTGTCTCACTGTACATCATATGTTTATCCTTTTGGCTGTGGTTTACAAATAGTGTTCATGTAACCACAATCTATATGTAGCTTTTCTTGATTTCGAGAAAGCTTTCTACAGAATAACCCTGTCCAATAATGAAACAGAACGTGTCGATGCCAAATTTATCGGTGTATTAAAAATATGTACTATAACGTTAAAGCGAGGGCCAGATCTGGAGGACAACATACTGACAATATTTTATGTACACAGGGTGTAAACCAAGGTGATGATAGTAGCCCTGTGCTTTTCTCATTGTTTACAAATGAACTTGCAACACATTCTCCCGATCTTATTGAACTATTCACCTTGTTACAGGCAGATATTTTTTGTTTTATAATCTGAGACTCCAGCTGGCCTCCAGACACATTTAAACAATATGTACCAAGTAGCCTCTATACTTCAGCTGCAGGTAAATGTGAAAAAGAGTAACATTGTAATTTTTAGAAAAAAGGTGGTTACTTGGCAGGAGGCAAAAAGATTTTTTCTCCATTTTTAATGGACAGATTATGGCTGTTGTATATTGTTATAAATACCTTGGTATCTATGTTTCTACACGTCTAAGCTGTACAGCTGCTTGTCAAGACATAGCAAGCAGAGCGAAAATGCCTTATTCTGAACTGACAAAAATCAAACAAATATTATGATAATTCCTTGACAGTGTTTCTAAAACTCTTCGATGCCCAGGCTCAACGGGTTGCTCAATAAAGTGCTGAAATCCGGGGCATAGGTAACCATGGTAGTCATGTGCGAAAAAGTCTAATCATTTGCTCTTCAGAAATTTATAGGAGTTCACATGAAAATGCCGAATGAATGCGTTTATGGGGAACAGCTGCTATCTGTTCTACATCAGTTTGGCTGTGCAGTGCATTCGATACTGGCATAGGATTGTACAAATGGATGACAACAGATTACAACTTAGATCATATAACATGCTGCTGGGACTTGAATCACGTGGTAAAAAAGTCAACGATTTCAGGTGCCCGTAATTTTCTGTTTTATGATGGATTTGATGTGTCTGGATGTATCAACCGGTTGGAAATGTTAGTGCATTTGTGAAACAATTTTGGCTAAGACTGATTGATAATTGATGACAAAACTGACATGAAATTATCCAGAGCAGTGAGCGATTTTCGTTTTCAGAACTTTTAAGACATTTGCTAGTTGTGAAAAACATCTCTTATTTAAAATTGACAGGCACAGTAGAAGTCATGTGACAAGCTTTAAAATAGGAATAACAGACATCAAAGCGCATCAGTACCGATATGCAAATACGACAAACATTAACAAGTTATGTCCTTTATGCCAAAACGCAAATAAAGGCGAAGTGCTTTTTTTTTTTTTTTTTACTTTGTTGTCCTGCGTTGCAAGATTTAAGGTATGAATACATTCCTCAGAAACGTTTTGAAAACCCTTCTTTGTTCCGAGCTGCTTTGCTCATGGCCAGTCAGAATGAAGAGGTACTGAAGAGCACATGCATTTCTTCCTGCAAGGCCTTCAAAAGGCGCACAACTAGGACTGTTAAATGAATCCACCATAGCGTTCATTGTGTGCACTTTATGTGCTAAACTGTCAGTTTCTTATTGTCATACTATATTACATTACCTTGCTGTATGGCATGTTATTATTCTTAATGCTATATTGTACATCCATCAGAGAAGGGCCATGGCCTATACTGAACAAAATCTCTCTCTCTCTCTCTCTCTCTCTCTCTCTCTCTCTCTCTCTCTCTCTCTCTCTCTCTCTCTCTCTCTCTCTCTCTCTCTCCGCCTCCTCCCCCTCTCTCTCTCTCTGTTCACTTTGCATTTTGGTGTCCTATTTTGACTAATCTGAGGAGGCAACTAATAAAAATAAAAAATATATTCTAAGAGTCCTCCTTTATTCCGATGTTTATTACTCATGATGTCCACAAACGGAACTACCATAAAACCAATTGCTGTTTTATTGTACAAGGCAATTTGAGATTCGAAGTATAGTATGCAGCTAAGAATTACTTTGTGTACTGTTTAAAATGTAGTTTGTCGATTACCTTTTGACAACCGATGGATTGTTTGATTGATTTGCTGTTTGTTTTTTCTCTGAAAAGATTTGTTGACATTACCCCCTTCATTATGACCCATGGCCTATATGAATACAGCGTCCGTATCCCCAATCTCTCTCTCTCTCTCTCTCTCTCTCTCTCTCTCTCTCTCTCTCTCTCTCTCTCTCTCTCTCTCTCTCTCTCTCTCACACACACACACACACACACACACACACACATAACACACTCTCTCTCTCTCTCTCTCTCTCTCTCTCTCTCTCTTACTGGCGTTAATAAAGTCATGTGCAGGAGAGAAGGAAAGAACGGGGGGCGTCAGCGCCAGGGGGCTGGAGGGTGAAGGTGATCCATACTGTGAACTGTGTGTGTGGACTTGTAACAATCTCCATCAAAGCAACACCACAGAGGCTCTGTATCGGTTCTTGAGTCCTCTGGGTGGTTGGCTTCGTGGTGATTTAGACTGTTGGGATGTGGACAGTGGGAGAGGAATCCCGAGTGGGCTGTGCGATAAATCACTTGTAACAGAAGAATGCAGACCTAACACAGAGAGGCTTATCTTAGACTTTCAATTTCCTGCGATAACAAAGGTGACTGCTCATTGGAGGTTCTGTTATGTATTATTAAAAAAAAAGGACAAATACAAGAGCAACAACAGCAGCAGTAAGTACAGTAAGGAGAAGAAAAAACAAACGGAGGAAAAAAAAAAACAAACTTCGAACCCATTAGAGAGACGAGGAATGGAGTACTTCGACTCGTAGAGTCTTCAAAACAGTGACGTAAAGATCACAATTTCATCATCACTGCATTATGATGTAATGCATGTGAACGTAAGTAGTGAGAGGGAAGGGGGGTTGGGGAAGAGGAAAACGAGGGGGAGGGGGAGAGAGAAAAGGGAAAGGTGGGACGGGGGAAGCTGTGATTTGGTTTAGTCTTTGATGTTGTTGTCATCTGGTGTTGTACTACCGAGATGGTGGATGATCTTTCTCCATGTTCTTTCTCTTGAAGGAGTCACCGGTGCTGTTGCGCCAGACCACTGATATAGAGAAGTGGGTTATGCTGTGGGGATCGGTGTTGAAATGTATAGCCACAGGGGTTTGCTTTTTCTGGGGTATGCTTTCCCTGTGCTCTTTTGCAGCGTTCTTCCAGTGTGCGGTATGTCTCGCGCACGTAGATGCGACCGCACAAGCTGCAGTGTACTACATATACCAAATCACTGGTTTGGCAGGTGAAACTGCTCCTCATGTTGAAATGGCGTCCTGAGGGCCCTATAAAGGTGAGCGTGGTAGTGTTGAGGAAGGGACAGCATTTGCATTTTTTTTGTCTGTTACAGCAGCTGTTGCCCAGGGAGTAGTGGTTCTAGGGGGCTGTTGGTCGGAATGGCGACCTAACCAGATGATCGCCCAGGTTTCAGTCTCGTTTGAAGGCTATCAGAGGAAGTTCTTTAAATGTCTTTGCCAACTTTGGGATCAGTCTGTAGGTTAGGAAAGTTCTTGAAAAGAATTTTCTTGACTTCCAGGTTGTAAGGATGGTATGTCAGACTCACAAGGGTGCGGTCACATGCATTACGTCATAATGCAGTGATGATGAAATTGTGATCTTTACATCATCACTTTGAAGACTCTACGGGTCGAAGTACTTTATTCCTCATCTCTCTAGGGGGTTTTTTTTTTTTTTTTTTTTTCCCTCAGTTGTTCTATTATCCTGTTTTGAAAGAACCCAGGTAGTCTAACTTTTTTAATATCTATACAGCATTGCCTCTCTTCGTCATTTCAACGACCCAGAGACCGAACAAATTCCTCATACACAGACACACTCACACTCAGACAGACAGACAGACAGACAGACAGACAGACAGACACACACACACACACACACACACACACACACACACACACACAGAATGAATGAATGAATGAATATTTCATTCATGTAGGCCTTTGCCCATCATGGAAGGGGTACAAAAAAGTACAACACGGTATTATTGGCAACGATAGCGATCACTAGACTCCCTCCGTCATGACATTCCTCACAACGCTATCGTTACCAGAAGCTTGAAGCAAACTTAAGCGAAACTCGTTAGGATCATTACAATATTTTTGTGATATATATATATATATATATATATATATATATATATATATATATATATATATATATATATTGAATTAAACAAAGCTTGCTCTTATGTCTCAGATTGTAAAAATAGAGGGGTGATAAGCCTTCATATCTGCAGTGGTAGATGATTCTGCCTAACTGACAGTATGCGCTTGAGTGGGTGAATGAGGAATGATAAATGCCTCTCAGCAAGCTTATAGTCACCAAAGCTGGAGACCGTCTCCAATGGGGAGGAAGCTCACTAACATATAACTCCTGGTCAGATACCGATATTTCGAAACCTGATTGTTTCTCCTCATTGACCGCGGAAAGTGGTAATTGACTCCTCTGCCTTTTCGGTTTTAAGAAGAATGCTATACCAAAAAAAGGGTGGTGTGCAATACCGTAGTATGTTTGTAGAGTTTTCAAAAAGCTAACCAAAGGTGCCACCTAAAAGCAAAAGAAAATCATGAAAGAGCAAAACAAGCTACATTTTCTTGTGAAAAAGTAGAAAATAAAAAGATAACCTCTGAAGACACAAGTGCTGAGGGCCAGTTCTTGGATTTTCTTTTGCTTCTTAGGTGGCACCTTTGGTTAGCTTTTTGAAAACTCTTCAAACATACTACGGTATTGCACACCAGCCTTTTTCTGGGATAGCATTCTTCTTAAAACCGAAAGGCAGAGGAGTCAAATTACCACTTTCCGCGGTCACTGAGGAGAAACAATCAGGTTTCGAAATATCGGTATCTGACCAGGAGTTATATGTTAGTGAGCTTCCTCCCCATTGGAGATGGTCTCCAGCTTTGGAGACTATAAGCTTGCTGAAGGTTCATTTTGAGAAGCATTTATCATTCCCCATTCACCCACTCAAGCGCATACTGTCAGTTAGGCAGAATCATCTACCACTGCAGATATGAAGGCTTATCACCCCTCTATTTTTACAATCTGAGACATAAGAGCAAGCTTTGTTTATAATTCAATATTTCTTGCAGTCATTGCAGCACCTAGCTGCTCTGTAAGTTGCTGGAATGGTGCTCGGTACTTATCCTTGGAATTTATGTTGTTATTATTATATATATATATATATATATATATATATATATATATATATATATATATATATATATATATATATATAACATTCTTAAATCACTTATACAGGGCAACACAAAACAAAATGTAATTCATCTTCATTTCCTCTTTTACAAAGAGGACAACGCAAATCAATCTCAGTGTGTTTCCTGTAGCGATAGTAATGTACAGCAATTTCTGAAACACCACATCTAAGCCTTGTTTTTATACATTTCAGATGTTTGTGTAAATCCATTTTCAAATATGGCTTGGCATGTATGGTGCAAAATGCCCAATACATATAAAACCTCTGACTGTTCTTAATATGGAAACACCAATCTTGTCATCGACATGAATCAGTTTATCTTTAAATTCATGCAAAAAATATTTAACATTTTGAACTCCTTGATTTGCCCATACATATCCAAAACCAAGCTGACACAACTTGCAACAAATGTTCGATACACAGTTTCTTTTGACTCGTGTATCTAAGTCAACTAACATTTTGTAAGCCTTCTGTGGTAGTGTTCTATCATCCATTGTCGTTAATTTTAACCCGTAACGGATGCAATGTATTGCACAATTTATAGAAATTGGATATCTGTCAGTTTCACCATATACGAAGTCATGGGGCGTCCGTATTTCAACTCCCAAAACCTTTTAAGGAAAATAAATGTACTTGTTCACATAGACGTGCTGCATTATCAAAACCCCAAAGTTCCGTGCCGTACAGGGCTATTGGCTGAACTGGAGTATATCAAAATATTTCAAAAAGAGATTCAAACTATTATTATTTAAACACAAAATTTCCGCAAGATACACAACGCCGCATTTTTCGCTTTGCTTTTTAGGTCATTACATGAAGTGAAACAGAGTTTGGTGGGAAACAATATCCCTAAGTATTTATATGTATTTATAACAGGCATGTTTGTATTATTATATGCCCATCTTTCCCTTGCTGATAAATGATCACTTTTTCTAAAGACAATATTCTTGCTTTTTTTTTTCAAATTTACCTTCAGATCAAGATTAGATGCAGCTCTTTGCCAACTATACAGCTGTGCCTGTAGACCCGTTATTGTTTCTACTAATAACAATACACCATCTGCTAGTGATAAAATGAACAATTGAAAATAATCGATTGTGAATAAAGCTCCAAGCTTACCATACTGAATAACCTCTAAAGCAAGCTTATTTATAAAAAAGGGGGGAAAAAAAAATTGGGCTACAAACATCACCCTGTTTTACACAATATGTACATTTGACATAGTCTGTTAGTTTAAAACCACATCCAACCCTAATTTTGACGTTACTGTACATGCTTCGGATACAATGATACAGTTTGCCTTTTATTCCATTATTTAAGAAAATGCACCATAATTTTTTTCTGTTTAATGAATCAAACGCTTTTGCAAAATCATTGAAAGCCCCGTACAATTTCCGATTAAATGAGAACTGCGTTTGTACTAATGCTAATAATGTAAACATGGGGTCAGTGGTGAGTAATTCGTTTGAAAACTAGCTTGGTGCTCCCAGGTGATGTTATTTTCTTCAACCCATTCCTGTAAACAACGATTTATGACTATACTGTAAATGTTACTACTGATATCACACAAAGTAATGCCCCAATAGTTGTTCGGATTATTGACATAACCCTTCTTGTATAATGGTAGCACAATTCCTTCAGTCGAGCATTCCGGAAAAAAACACCTTTTTGAAGCAGGGCATTGAAACATAAAACGAAAAAAAAAAAAAAATGCAAGACATAGTCACTTGCACTTTCAAATAATTCTCCAATGATACCATCTGGGCCAGTGGCTTTTTTGTATTTAATCTTTTTCAGTGCTAACGTAATTTCTTCAACTGAAATTGGTCTGTTGAAATAGTCATTGGACTCATCAGCCAGATCCATATCCTCTTCGCTAACTTTTTCTCTAGCAGTCCTTTAAAATGATTAAACCATTCATCAACAGAAATATTGTTACTAATGTGGTTCTTCAGTGATAGTTTATGTACATTATCCCAGAATTGTTTGTGGTTCTCAAATGAAGACAAAAGTTTACCTGCCAAAGCCTTGTGGAATCCTTCTCTTTACGTTTTAACAAATGTTTATACTCCCTTCGTGTTGTAGAAAATGTTTTTTGATCAACAGTGTTACCAGTATACTTGGCTTATCTGTATAACCTTCCCAATTTAGTTTTTGCTATTCTGCATTCTATGTCATACTAGTCGTCTCCGTTCTAATCGATCCTATTTTGATTTCTTTTCTCATACATTCAGCACTTTGTTTAATGCAGTTGTGAAAGGTATGTAATGCTAAGTCAGTGTTTAAGTCTATCTGGCTAACAGCTAATTCCAACATTTTACGAGCATCACTAGCATCCATTGAGCTAATAAATGTTCCCCCCATTTCACTGTTCCACACGATCTTTTTTACAAGTTGTATCTCTGCATATGTAGTGATTTTATCATTCTTGTTTGAAGGATGTTGGCAGAATTCAATGAGCATGTGGTCTGACTCAAACCTTTCATTTATACTAAGTTCAAATGAAGAATAGTATATATACAGAAAACATATCACTAGACACAATTCAATAATCATTGACACTGCTACCAGAATCTGATATGAATGTGTAGCAATCCTGAAGGTCGCCATTACATGCAACATTCATAATACATAAGTCCAAAGTAGAACACAAATCTAGCAAGCGTTTTCCATAAGCGTTACGACTTCATCATGAGAGTTTCTTTTTACATTTAAAAAGGTTATTTTTACATAAAGAACTGACAATGCTTTCATCTGATGAGTCAGCAGAGTTTACATTGGCAACAGACAATCGATTACGCATTACCCAAGTAAATTAATGCCATTGTCAAGATCAAAATAAGAATAAAATGGAGACCCTTCCGGTGGTACATAAACGCAAACATAGAAAATATCTTTAGCAGTGCTCAACATATCTTTGTTAATAAGGGAAAAAACATGATGTCTGAGTAAGGAACATCAATATGTCGTATATGCGTGTTCGTAAATTTGAGTGCATACTTACAAAAAATCGCATATTCTGCACACAAAAAAATCAGAACGAAAAATGTGTCCAAAAACGTTTCAACAAAACAGATAAAATCAAGGAACAGATTTATGCAATGAAATCTTTGTTTCTTAACTCCGGAATTAAACCATTATTATTCCAATGCAACATTCTGAACATGTTATTTACAAATGTACATGAGCCTGTTGTCACACTGTTCTCAACTCCCGTAGCTCTTGTAATACCACGCTCACTCAAACACTCGCCCCTCCAATTAGCACGGGTCCGATTGTCACTGTCATCGTCACTGTCACACTCACGGGACTCACACACCCGCCCGTGCCGCGGGATCGTCACTCGCTGTTTCCACGACCCGTGTTATATGTGAAAGAGTTCCCTTTAAACTAACCAGCAACAAGGGATTATTTATTCCTGGAGAAATGTCCCTGTCGGAGGAGCGGCCAGTTCCCTATTTCCTGTCTCTAAGATTTCCTTCTTTGTCGAC
This sequence comes from Conus betulinus, assembly GCA_016801955.1. Taxonomy (NCBI): domain Eukaryota; kingdom Metazoa; phylum Mollusca; class Gastropoda; order Neogastropoda; family Conidae; genus Conus; species Conus betulinus. The sequence goes on from JADBJO010006205.1 coordinate 85,507, forward strand.
TGTCAACTTCTGTCCGTTTATGACAAGATGATCATAGACTATCGCCGCTCTGATACCCTCACCCCTTGCTTTTCTCAGAGGAGGAGTCAACTTCCGTCTGATTTTTCTAACCCACCATGAAAAGTCTTTACCAATGAAGATACCTGACCCTCGCAGTTTCCCCTTGGCTTTCAGGACCCGCACCTTGTCCTTGAAGAAAGTGTAGTACCCTATTCCTGGGAAATTTTGCTTTCGATTCAGGTGGCGCAGGCGGTCAAAAGGGACGTCCCTGGTCATGTCCATCTTGTCCGTGAACAGTTCAGCGACGACTGCCTCAAGGTGTTCAGACGTTTCATTGTTTGACGTCGTGAGTCTATGAATAATTTATTATTACACTTGGACCTACACTCCAGGTCGTCTGTCTTCTTTCCTCTGTCGATCAGTCTATTTTCTAGCTCAGAGTTTTTTCCTCCGGAGGTCGTTATTTTCTTACCGCAGAGAAGCACAGTCCTCCCGTAGATCGTTCAACTCCCCGTACAGTGATGAGTAGCAGTCTTTAAAGCTTCTTATGTCGGCTTTCACTTCATCGAATTCAGAATTGCGACTGTCGAGTTTTGTCACAACGTCAGTGAGAGTTTGGCTATCCAAGCGTAAAGGAGTGCAACCACTCTAGCACGTGGAGATGGTGAAGGCTGGGGACCCAATGTGCGTCTGACGCATACCACAGGCGCGGAGGGGGGCTGGGTTCAATTCCACGTCCCCCACACTGAGGCAGAAATAAACCGCCCCAGAAGGAAAACGATAGGAAGAAAAAAAAAACAGGTGACACCGTCCACCTTCCTCTTCAATCAGAGACCAGATTTTCCACTCTGATTACCAACACGTCCATGCCTGAAATAAACAAAACGACCACACTGCTGTCTAAAAATCCAGTTTGTAGATGGCACTGAACCTCAACATGCACGAAACACTGATTCAACGAGGAGCATCTTCGCCTCCTGTTTACACATGTAACCTCAGTGTGTCAAACCCTCAGAGTGAGAGGCACACAGACATGGACATACATACAAATACAGATATGTATAGAATATATATATATATACACATGTATGATGTGTGTGTGTGTGTGTGTCTATATATGCGAGTGTGTGTGTGTGTGCTTTTGAGTGTAAAATGGATATATATATATATATATATATAAAATTAAAAACAAAGCTTGTTCTTATGTCTTAGAGTGAAAAATTATAAGGAGGAGATAAGCATTTATTTTGCAGTGGTAGATAATTCTGCTTAGCAGTATGCGCTTGAGAGACAGATGTGGAATAATAAATGCTTTTCAAAATGAGCCTTTTGCATACCTTATATTCTGCAAGAGAGAGACAGAGAGAGACAGTCTCCAATAGAGAGAAAAAACTCACGTAATCAGATATTGATATTACTCTTTATCAGGTATCGGTATTGTTACTCTTTGTCAGGTATCGGTATTTCAAAACCTGATTATTTTCCCCTCAGTGACAGCAGAAAGTGGTAGCTTAACTTCTCTGCCTTTCCGGTTTTAAGAAGAATGCTATCCCGAAAACGGCTGGTGTGCAATACCTTAGTATGTTTGTTGAGTTTTCAAAAAAAACAACCAAAGGTGCCACCTAAGAAGCAAAAGAAAAAAATCATAAAAGAGCAAAAACAAGCGACATTTTCTTGTGAAAAGTAGAAAAATATAAAAAGATAACATCTTAGACACAAGTGCTGAGGGCCAGTTCTTGGAATGAATCCGCAAGGGACTAAATTACAATAAACTAATAAATTCCAAGGATAAGTACCGAGCACCATTCAATTTGGAATGGTGCTCAGTACTTATTCTTATTCTTGGAATTGATTAGTTTATTACACACACACACACACACACACACACACACACACACACACACACACATATATATATATATATATATATATATATATATATATATATATATGGAGAGAGAGAGACCGATGGATAGACAGATCTATATCTATTT
>JADBJO010006205.1:92500-100000 GCA_016801955.1 Conus betulinus
TGAAAGTGCAGTCATCAGCAAACAGAAAGTCCCTGATGATCACTGTCATAGACTTAATTTTTGCCTGGAGCCTTTTGAGGTTAAACAGCTTTGCATCTATTCTGATTCTGATACCGATGCGTACGTCTCCTTCTCTGAAGGCGTCGGTCAGTATTGCAGAGAACATGATGCTAAACAGTGTGGTCGTCAAAACACAGCCTTGCTTCACGCCATCTGTGATAGGGAATATAGGGTTGTCCTGGATTCGGGAATGCATACCATCATGGAATTACCGCACCATAGAGATGAATTTCAGTGGGCATCTGTATTTGCCCAAGATCTTCCACAGCCCTGTCTATTGACAGTATCGAAGGCCATGGCCTGGTTAACATAGGTGGAGAATAGGCTGGCATTTTGTTCCCGGCAATTTTCTTCCATCTGTACAGCAGCAAATACATTTCAATGGATCCTCTGTCTTTTATGAAGCCACACTGGGTCTCTGGCAAAAGCTGTCGTTCCAGGAGTGTTATAAGGATGTTCAACAGAATCCTGGCAAATATCTTGCTTGCTGCAGAAAGGAGGGATATGTCTCGGTAGTTGTCACAAACCGGGATGTTCCCTTTGTGCTTGTGCAAATACATTATGGATGTTTCTTTGAGTTCCTCAGAGATCGTCTACTGCTGCCACATCAGAAGAAACCAATGATGAAGCTTTTCAGTCAAAGCTGTGCCACCTTCTTTGTAGACTTCAGGTGGTTAATAGTCTGAGCAAGTGCTTTACCACTGGACAGCAAACAGATTATTTTTTTGTGTCTCTAAAAAGTATGAGATTTTTAGAAGAATGTTTAAGATAATTTAGAATATGGAACGATATGGACTCAGGTCACTGTAAACAGATACGTCAGAAGTATATGAACAAAACTTAGATTTGGTGTGTCACACACAACCTGTCACCAGTTTATGTATAATATTAGGGGACTTCTAGAAATTTGTCCCGTTTATAATGAGTCTAGGAGAAAAGGAAGCTAGTATATTAACTCGTGTAGTTGTGTCTATAGTTTACTCATGACGTAAAGAAATGAAAGAGATATATTTCATATTGAATTGAACATTTGAGGCAATTAAAATCAGTATAGATCAAATTGAACCTGTTTCTTATTACATAGTTTATGTTTTCTAAATCCTGTTTTTTCGGGACTAACAAAAAGTTACAGGTTTTGTTAGGATATCTGCTCATTTAGCTTCTCCCTTTATGAGGTTAACAAAAGTTTGAAAGGTTACATTTTTCATAGCCCTTTGCTTGTAGATGCAGAGAGCTGTCACAAGTTCACTGTACCTGATGCACAGCATGATGGAAGGCAAGCCCATCCTTCTTCGTATGCTGCCTTTAAACTTTCCTGAACTGAATCAGGTACCCATTTTCTGCTGCGTGGACAGAGATGGTTTTCAAGCAGAAGAAATCCAACCTTACCTATTGTTCGAGCTCATGACACGTCAGCTCTGCAGACAAACGCTTTGACCACTTGATTACGGACAATGAAGTAATCTGGGTAAAATATTCACTCTCTCTCTCTCTCTCTCTCTCTCTCTCTCTCTCTCTCTCTCTCTCTCTCTCTCTCTCTCTCTCTCTCTCTCTCTCTCTCTCTCTCTCTCTCTCTCTCTCTCTCCTCTCTCATCAGATGTTGGATTTGTGTTCCTCTACATCACATTTGCAGACAGTACAGACCTTCATTAAGTTGGCATGAAGAGTATTGACATTTTGAAACACTTTAAATACCCACTCACTATGCCTGTTTTGCTTGCTTGTTTGACAGGTTTAGCAGCAAGGCAAACATTGTATTCCATTGATCAACGACGAATGTGACGTAAAGAAGACAATCTCTTATACGAGTTAAAATAACAAACAAAGCTCAAACATGACAACTGAACTGAACCAGTCCACCTTAGATTTTCAATATACGAATAGCAACTTGACAGTGAATCCAGACCTTCTCAAAAGGCGTTTAGCGATGGAACAATACGCACCATTCCTAAAGGTCTCTCACCTAATTGACAGATTCAGCAATCCATTAGTGTGTATCTCTGGCATTTTTGGAAATTTGATGATAATTCTGATCATGCTTCGTCTTCCTGCATCTCCGTCTAACGTTTTCTTCCACTTGCTGGCCTGGTCTGACAAACTGCTCTTAATACTAGGTCCTCTGAATTCCTTCATGCACATCGTATTTGGCGTACCATTTTTTGAGAAACAAGGTTCCTGGCAGTGTAAAGTTACATTCATGTTAGCATATCTCACAGCGGCTTTATCTGCGTGGCTGCTTGTGGCACTCACCATGCTGAGAGCAGCGTCTGTGCTGTGGCCACTTCGCGTCAATGCTGTGTGGACGACGGGAAAGTCGCGAGTCACTGCTGGTATACTAATCAGTGTTCTTTTTCTGATCAACTCTCATCCTCTCTTTGGAGTCGATATAGGATCTTGTAAACACAAATGTGTTGTTATGAGTCTGTGTCGGAAAAGTACATATGGTTTGTCAGGGAAATTTTGCCTTGGACTGATATGATTCAAAGTTCTTTCCTACCCTTCATCTTGTTGATACTCAGCAACGGTGTTCTTCTCTGGACACTTATCAGATCTGTTGGAAGAAGTACTGGTCTTCCTGTACAACAAGCCACCCAGGAATCCAGACAACAAAGAGTGTCATCATTGACTGTCACCTTGATTGTTACAAGTATCTCGTTCATCCTTCTAACGTTACCAGTCACAATATATTTCATCACAGTTTCATATATTGATCTGTCTGATATAATTCTAGCTGGCCAATATACAGTCTTCTATGCAGTCAGCCAAGCCATGTGGCATACAAATCATGGAATCAACTTCTATTTATATTGCCTAACGGGAAGCAAATTTAGAGCTGGATTTAAAAACATAATTTCCCTGGTTTTCGCACCATTCTATGTGATAAAAAGTCAGTTTGATCACAGATCCGCTCCGTCAGTGGCGACGGCATCTTCTGGTACTAGTTTTGTAGTGAACGTACAGAAGTAAAGGACGGGCTGAGAGCTGTAATGCAGGGTAATTTTTAGAATGCCAGTCAATGATGGCGAGTTTACCAAATCGGGATGAACGCAGTCTCCTGAACTACTTCTGGTACAGGTTACAGGAACAAGAAGTGCGTAAGTCAGATTCTCCATCTTTAGTGTGCTTACATTTTTTAAACAAAATGAACAACACATACATGACTTCCTTCCTGAGTAAATAAATGCATAATTGAAACACAGAAGCACCCATTAAAGGGAAATATGTTATAAAGCATATCAATATACAAAATACATACCAGAGCTTGTGATATATACCCCAATGTAACATGTCACAATGCCATAATGATCTTATTTCCTGCCCTTTTGCCGAAAGGTGTATACAAAAGACAGGTTTCACAGAAGTGTGGTGAGTGCCGGTCTTTGAAGCTTGATCTTGCTGGAAGCTCAAGTAGCAATCTTGTCTACCCACTCTCAAATCCCAAGGACATACAGTTTTTTGTTCGAACAAGGTACTCAATTTCTTTTAACTCACAAACGTTTTAAAATTTAAACTACATTTTGGCGGTAACCGTGATGATTGTAGACTTGCACCAATGCAGAAGAAGAGGTGACTCAGTCAGTTTTGCACGTGAAGATTCTCAAAAACTCAATACAGCTTTGCACTAAATCGTTGTCAGTCTTTCAAAATGAAAGTATTACTGCGATATATATCGATCACAAGTTTACATTCTTTTCCATAGATGCTTTAATACAGGATTCGGTTGCTCTTCCAATATGGACAAAACCTGCTCATATAGTGGTGGAGACAGCACCTATTTATTTATCTATTTATTTTTACGATATCAGCCAGATGGTTCGTTTGACGCCACTATGAGTTCCTGCTTCAAATTAAAAAGATATGTACTACAATACTTGCAGCTTCTTCACCTTTTTTTTTCCCAGAAAAACTACAGTCATTTTCCATTGGGCTGAGATCATGTGATTGTGGGTAGAATGGGAATGGACTAATGTCGGTTTCACTGTTCAGTTTCACACGGGCCTCGTCAATGGAGGCATTGCGTTTTTGAAGGATGTATTGCCAAGCTGGAAATGATCACTTTATACATGGATGGGCATGGGTTTGTATGAACTGAATATATTCTTAGAATTTATGCTGCCTTGCACGCCGACAACAGTATGGACACCTAAACATGAATGACAGCTCTTGTAACATGAGTTTCAGACTGCGTGCTGATGGATCATATGCAATAGCGCTGTACCCTGGTCGTCACTTTTTAGAGGTCTTTAGCCACACTGTTATTCATACCCAGCTGGTATTTTCTACATTCTCAGTCTGTTGTAGTATTCTTTCGAGCCAGTGTGCAGTAATTCTTTGGTTGGCTTCCCTATCATGTTTCTTTACCCATTGGATGGGGTCTCCTTTCTACAGCCCTCCATGAAAACGCAAAACGGGTCACAGTGTTGAACTCAACAGTAGTGTCTCTTAAAGTCTAGTCTGTCTGCGATCTGCAACAGGAAGCCAAACGTGGAGTCGAGCAGCATTGTAGTGTGTGTGCGTGTGTGTGTGTGTGTGTGTGTGTGTGTGTGTGTGTGTGTGTGTGTGTGTGTGTGTGTGTGTGTGTGTGTGTGTGCGTGCGTGCGTGCGTGTGTGTGTATGTGTGATTCCAGGGCAACCGTCTGACGTTTAACATCATATTCCCGCTTGTCAGTCAGACAAAATCGTCACACAATTTTCCAAACGGCACTATGAGATATATGATGCACTCTTAAACTATTCTTGTCAGTCTAGCTTTTTAAATTCCTGAGTAAATTACATTACCCACTTTTTGATCATTACAAAAAAAAAATCCTTACCTCGCTTTCATGTGGTCACAAACTCAAGAAAAAAAAATGCCCTGCAAGTTAAACCTAGGCAACCCTGTTCCTATCAATAGATCATATAGTTCGCCATCCCAGTGCTTGTAAGGTCAGAAGCAGCACGAAACTGGCGACACGTAGGAAGGCACGTTGAGTTCATTGCACACCGTCATGACGGAAGTTTGATCATGATTTGGCACGAGACTGTGACAAGGAACATGGAACTTGTCGTCAATGATGTGGTCCACTGTGAACAGAGTTACAGGTTTCCCTTTCAAAAGGAGGTTTTCTGTTATTTTTTTTCCTCACGCCTTTATCATTGTTTTAAGTCACCGGATGTTCAGATGTACAAGCATAAACAACAACAACAATGATAATGATAGCAATAATGATAATAACAACAACAATAATATAAAACAATTATCTCCGGGTTTTCAATTGACTAATCACACAAAAGCGATGGCATCAGCTCATAACTCCATGTTCAGTTATTGAATGGCTAACAAGTTACGCTCGTCACCAAATGCATTTTCATAACGCCACATTTGCTTCATTCTCCCACATGCAATGCACGTAAACTAGTGTACGACAAATATTAAAGAACATACGTAACTGTCATACAGGCACACACACACACACACACACACACACACACACACACACACACACACACACACACACACACACACACCATTACCAAAAAAGGGGCCTCAGGGAACCACTACAACTAATACTACTGCTTTTTTACCACTACAACAACTACAACAACAGCAACAGCAGCAATTACAACAACCATTACAACTCGTAGTACAACTACAATCACCACTGCCAATAACAATGGCCATAACAATTGTAATAAAATCTTCTCCCTCACACACTGGAAAGCAAAACGAAAGCAAGAAACAAAAGAAAAACAAAGAAACCCATCAAAAAAAAACACAAAATGATGGACCTCTGAGGTTCTTACCAAATATCCGTTGATAGATGATTTTTGTATTCATTTGAAATCAGTCTCTCTCGATTCTCTAACACTTCACTCGAAACCAAACATTCTGTTCCTCCACACAGTTGAACGGACCACACGGAGGCCTAACAGTTGACCTAAATATTTTAAAGTTCAGAGCAAGTTTCCTCTTTAATGTTGCCTTATTTTGAAGCTGCTTGCTTTTGAGCATGTCACAATTAACTAGAGATTTTACCGTTGCAGCCTCTCTCTATGTCAACCCTCCAAGATGTCTGGCTTTGCAAGGGAGGGGAAGGAGAGGTGGAGGGGGGGGGGACGTACGTAGCTATTCCTCCAGCAGGGAAGGGAGACAACAGCAAGCGCCATATCTGACGCCACAGTGCGATTTGAACCATATGATATCTTCTTAAGTCCTCACCCAAGGATTTTGAATAATTACCCCAGCCCCTCCCTCTGTCAGTCTGTCTGTCTGTCTGTCTGTCTCTCTCTCTCTATCTCTCTCTCTCTCTCGCTCGCTCGCTCTCGCTCGCTCAAAGATGGGAGGAAAAGTCATGCCAGGATTAGGAAACTTTAAATGTACATTGGGAGTCGTTTTCTTGCGTAGAAAAAAAGTTTGGACAGATTTTGCAAGAAAGTATTCACTATGTTAAACCACGGAAACACTTTGAATTTCAGGTTCTAAAAGGTCATCACCACTTAAGCACACACCACAAACCGCCTGACAGAGATTGACAGCAGTAGAGAATGGTCATGAAGCAGCTCACACACAGTGTGCAAGAACCGAGCGTCGCCCAGTCGGGGAGGAGGTCCTTGAACCCTTGTCACTATTTCAAATGGACCCACACCTCGATCTGTAACGACGAAAAGGCGGAAACGTAGCAACGAGAAAGTTGAAATGAACAGAAAATTCCTGGATTGGGATAAGACGTTCTCTAAGTCTAGATGCACTATTTCGTAAGTGTTTGAGACTCAGGATCAAAAAAAAAAAAAAAAAAAAAAAAAAAGTACGTGTGCATTTCCACATCAATTGCTTCTATCTGAAGCAACTTTTGTACTTTCAGAGTGCTGCTGGAAACTGGGGAGGGCATAGTGAGGGGTAAGGGGGGGGGGGGGGGAGGCGAACAAGCTGACACATACCAGTGATACTTTTTCATTGAAGCTAAATCCGAACGCACTTCAGACACAGGAAGATGTTAATTAAAGGACAAAGATAAAGACATTTGTATACATGTATGTTCATCATTATCGATGCCTTCTAAACATTGTAGTCATTGATGAATCCAGCCCAATTGTTTTATCAATGCAAAATTTACTGGAGAAAATATCACTTACAAATTACAATTTTCGTATTTCTTTCATCTTTTTCCTTCTTTCTTTTCGCCCTTTTTTTTTCTTTTCATGCCATTTCTATAAGTGGTAAATATGGTAACCATCTTGTTTTTAAAAACATGTCCATTCCAATTTATATCTGCATTGTATTTTTCGATTTTATAACGTGAAAAAAGTAGGTACCTTTGGAAGGAGACTATATCAGGGAGACAATGGTCAAATATGCATTTATAGATATACTGTTTTCCTAAAAGAATTATTAAATCTAAAACCGAGTCTGTAGACATGATTTCATCATATCCAAAAAGTATAAGTTTCTCACGAAATGTA
>JADBJO010006205.1:110000-115000 GCA_016801955.1 Conus betulinus
GAGTGGATAACTGCCGACACATGGAAAACCATTGAGGGGAGAAAACAGACCAAGAAGAAATTGCTAGATGCCAAGTCACTCAGACTAAAGGAAAGAATAGCAGCCCAGCACAGAGAGAAAGACAGAGAGGTGAAGCTGTCTGCAAGGAAGACACACGTCTCTATGCAGAGAGGCTTGCTGAAGAAGCTGAGACAGCAGCAGAGACGAAGGATATGAAGACAGTGTATAGAACCACGAAGAAGCTACGGGGAGACAGAGGACAGAACCAAGACATACCAGTTAAGGCAGAGGATGGAACACCAATCACAGAAGAACGTGCCAAGCTCGAGAGGTGGAGAGAGCACTTCCAGAGGATCCTAAACCGCCCTGATCCACCAGCACCAGCTGACATTCCTATGGCAGAGGAGGACCTGGACGTCAACATGGGAGACACCACAGTGGATGAGGTCAAGGAAGCCATCCACAAGCTAAAGAATGGCAAGGCTCCAGGAAAAGATGGTGTATGCCCCGAGATGTTTAAGGCGGAAAAACTGGAGATCCTCCAACGCATCCTGCAGGACATATGGAACCAAGAGACAACCCCAGTTGACTGGAGAACTGGTATCGTCATCATATTGCCGAAGAAAGGAGATCTAGGAGAATGCAACAATTGGAGAAGCATCACCCTACTATCACTCACCAGCAAAGTCTTCAGCTGCATCTTACTGCAGCGCATAAAGACAGCGGTGGATGCCCTACTTTGCCAAGAGCAGGCAGGGTTTAGAGAGGGGAGATCATGCATTAATCACATTTTCGTCTTACGCCAGATCCTCAAGCAGTCCCATGAATGGAATATCCCCACTTTACGTGGTTTTCATCGATTTTGAGAAAGCCTCTCACAGTTTTACACCGCGCTTCTCTCTGGAAGATCCTGAGACACTACAGCATTCCCCAGAAACTGGTCAACATCATCCAGTCCCTGTATGAGAGCTTTGAGTGTCGCATCATTCACAATAACCAGCTGACAGAACCGTTCAAGGTGGACACCAGAGTGAAACAAGGCTGCATACTGTCACCGATCCTCTTCTCCCTGGCCGACTGGTTGATGCGAAACGTCACCAGGGGAAAGCAACAGGGAATCCAGTGGGCGTTGACCTCAGTCTTGGAGGACATTGAATACGCAGACGACCTGGGACTGCTGTCACACGAGCATCAGGACGCCCAGCAGAAGACAGAAAGCCTCAGCGAGATATCCAGCACGATTGGACTGAAGGTCAACGAGAGGAAAACGCAGGTCATGAGAAAAAAATGCCACAAACAACAACCCCATCACCGCTAACGGCAAACCACTTGATGATGTTCAGGAATGTGTATACCTGGGCAGCAAGATCACCACAGACGGCGACTGCAACCAGATCAACGCCAGAATCAGCAAAGCCAACCAAGCCTTCACAATGCTCAGGCCCATCTGGATATCCACCGTCCTCAGCATCCAATCGAAGATTCGAATCTTCAAAAGCAATGTCCTCAGAGTCCTCCTGTATGGTTCAGAGTGCTGGAAGACGACCGTCGCCACTGAGAAAAAGCTGCAAAGTGTCCGAAAAAGTGTCTGCGACGTATCCTCAGGATCTTCTGGCCGAACATCATCTCAAACGAAGAACTGAGGACTAGAACAGGAGTCTCCACAATACAGGACATCATCCAGGAGCGTCGATGGAGATGGTTAGGGCATGTCTGTCGCATGCCACCCAGTTCACTCCCCAGAACAGCCCTGCGCTGGATCCCCCCCCCCCCCCAGGGTAAAAGAAAACGGGGACGACCGAAGGAAACCTGGCGCAGGACAATGGAAATGGAGCTGAAATACAAAGGACTGACTCTCAACACAGCCCCCAGAGCAGCCGCAGACAAAGCCAGTGGAGATCTCTTGCTGTAGCTTCAAGCGCCAGCAGGCACGGAGAGGACTGAGAGAGTGAAATACACACACACACACACACACACACACACACACACACACACACACACACACACACACACACACACACACACACACACACACACACACACACACACACACACACACACACATATATATATATATATATATATATATATATATATATATATATATATATATATATATATATATATATATATATATATATATATATATATATATATATACACACACACACACACACACACACACACACACATACACACACGTATGCATGCATGCATCTTTCTGTCTGTCTGTCTGTCTGTCTCTCTTCACACACACACACACACACACACACACACACACACACACACACACACGCATATATATATATATATATATATATATATATATATATATATATTACACACATATATGCACTGATAGGGAAAAGCACCCTGGAACACAAACTAACCAGATATGGGGACATTGTGTATGCCACACATATGGAGCAAAACTACCCAAAGAGAAAACACCTCCAAAGAAATCCAGACGCCAAGAAGAGATGGACAAGATCAGGGTCCAAAAGAAGAACCTCAAGAAACAAATGAAGACCGCACTGCCAGCTGAAAAACAAGGCTTGTAAAAACTCTGGGAAGACCTAAAAGCAAAAACACGGCGCCCTCAGCAAAGCGGAATCTGTGAGGAAGAGGAAGAGCAAAAAGAGAAGACACAAGAGCGCTTCTTCAGAGACCCCTTCCAGTTTGCCAGTTTGAGCAGCCAAAATCTCTGGGACCCTAAGGGTGGACAAAGGAGTTCTTGAGCAACGTCTGAGGAAAACATACTCTGCCTCACAGAGCAAAGCACCACTCGACATTCAAGGTCTGGTGTGGCCAACCAACCCTGAAGAACAGTTCAATGACAAGCCTCCAATGTTGGCGGAAATCAAGAAAGTGGTCGACAAAGCCAGAGCCAAATCATCACCAGGGCCAAACGGAATACCTTACCAGCTGTACAAGAAATATCCCAAGGTGATGGACTGGCTCCACAGGCTGCTGCGATCAGCTTTGAGAAAACCAGATCAGCGGCCAGTGGATGACGGCAGATGGTGTGTACATCCCCAAAGAGCAAATTTCAAGTGACATCAGCCAGTTCAGGCCAATATCACTACTGAACGTCGAAGGGAAAATCTTCTTCTCTGTCATGGCAGCAAGACTGACCAATTACCTCATGGAAAACAAGTACTCGGATGTGTCAGTCTAGAAAGGTAGCATCCCAGGCGTGGCTGGCTGTGTAGAACACGCCACAATGATCTGGGACGCAATCCAAAGAGCAAGAACAGAAAAGAGAGACCTAGACGTAGCGTGGCTTGATCTGGCAAACGCATATGGATCTGTACCCCATGAGATGATACAGTTGGCTCTTGAGATGTACCATGTGCCAAAGAACATCTGTGACATGCTCTCGAAGTACTTCAATGGCTTCTCAATGCGCTTCTCTACAAGGAGTACAGAGCAGATTGGATCAACTTGGAAATGAGCATTGCAATGGGCTGTGCAATTTCCCCAATACTGTTCGTGTTGGCAATGGAAGTCATCTTGAAAGCAGCAACAAGCAACGCAAGACAAACAGACCTTGGCGATGAATACAAGATGCCCCCTCTCAAGGCCTTCATGGATGACACTACAGTGATTTCATGCAGAGAAGACAAGACACGTCATGTGCTGGAGAGGCTGGATTGCCTCATCCAGAATAAAGTTCAAGCCAAAGAAATCACGGAGTCTCTCACTGAGGAAAGGAAAAATGGCCGAATCCGTGGTCTTCAGTGTTGCAACCAGGCCATTCCAACAGTTACAGAAGAGCCAGTCAAGAGCCTTGGAAGATGGTATGATGATACGCTGAAAGACACACAAAGAGCAAAAGAAACCAAACAGATGTCGGAAGAAGGCTTGGAGACCATTGACCAGTGTGGGCTCCCTGGCAAATACAAGGTCTGGTGTCTGCAGTTCATGCTGATACCAAAGCTCCTGTGGCCTCTGATGATATACGACATCAGCACCAGCATAGTGGAGGCAATGGAATCCAAAACTAACAAGTTCACAAGGAAATGGCTTGGTGTCCCACCCTGTCTGACTGACATAGCGCTGTACTGTCGCCAAGCACTGCTGAAACTACCACTGAAATCCATCCTGGAGGAATACAAAGTAGGGAAGATCAGACTTCAAAGCATGCTGGGGGACTCAGGAGACAAGGTGCTAGAAGCAATCAAGCCGTAGCTGAAACAGGCAGAAAATGGAAAGTTCAAGAGGCAATGGATTCTGCAAAAGAAAGTATCAGGATCAGAGAAATAACAGGGCACACACAGACCAACAAAGGACTGGGGGCAGACCAAAACTCAATGGTGGTCAAAGGCCAAAGGAAAAGCCAAAAGAGACATGATGATTCAGGAGATGAGAAAAGAAGAAGACCAAAAAAGACTCAAAAGCAGTCCAGCAGAGCCAGCAAGGGCAATGGACATCGTGGTTGAATGCACTCCAAAGAAGTCTCACTTGGAATGACATTTGGCACATAGCCCTTCTCAGGATCAGCTTCATTCTCAGATCCGCATATGACCTTCTGCCCTCAAATGCAAACCTTGTGAAGTGGGGAAAAACAGACGATCCTTCATGCCCCCTCTGCCATGAAAAATAAACAGTGGAGCATGTCCTAAGCTCATGTAAAGTAGCCCTGGCTCAAGGAAGGTACACATGGATGCACAACCAAGTGCTCAAAGAGATTGTACAAGTAGTCTGGGCTAGTACCACACCACAAAAGGGAAAATCAGGACTCCAAAGGCACCCGCAACATTCTTCACGGCAGGAGGGAGGAAATCGTGGCCAAGAACAACAGTGCCACTCAGAACATGCAGGCAGAGTCTGCTGGACGAAGCAGATGACTGGGAGTGCACTGCAGACCTCCCAGAATGGAAGAGTCACCCAGAGATCATCAGCAAGAGTGGCATGAGACCAGACATAGTAGTCCAGACATAGCAGTCCACAACCAAGCAACTGATCATGATCGAGCTCACGGTGCCATATGAGAACAT
>JADBJO010006205.1:120000-130000 GCA_016801955.1 Conus betulinus
AAAACAGCAAATCATTAACACCCGAAACCTATTACGTCTTAATATGCGATTCAGTCCCAGCAGTGTGTTTCATGGTTTAGGTGGTAATCTATTGTCATCCTTTTGCAAAATCCTTTGCCATTATCTAATGCAATATACCTGTACAGAGATGAATTGATATAGACTGGATAGCAGTCTGTTTCCCCATAAACACATTCATTTGGCATTTTCATGTGAACGTCTAGAAATATCTTAAGAGCAAATGAATTGATTTTTTTCCACATGAATAGCAGACTTATCTAAGACCTAGATCTAAGCACCATATAAACAACCAATTGAACTTGGGCATTGAAGAGTTTTAGAAACACTGTCATGGAATTATTATCACATGTGTTTACTTTTTCAAGATACTCAATAAGGCATTCTCAATAAGGTTTGCATGGTCCTGACAAGCAGCTGTAAAGCTTACACGTGCAAAGAAATAGATTCCAAGGTATTTACGATAGTCTCTATAACGGCTAGCCATCATCTGTCCATTGAAAAAACATCTTTCGCTTGCTGTCAAGTGACCTCCAATTCTAAAAACTAAATGTTTCTCTTGTTCATATTTACCTTTTGCTGAAGTAGACAGGCTACATGGTACAAATTGTTTAACTGTGTCTGGAAGCCAGTTGAAGCCTCAGATACCGAAACATCATCTGCTAGTAATAAGATGAATAGTTCAATAAAAATCGGGGAGAGATAGATGCATCAAGTCTTTCATTTGCTATAATTTCTAAAGCTAGTTCATTTGTAAACAATGAGAAAAGATCAGGGCCATGTGTATCACCTTGTTTTACACCCTGTCTACATAAAGTATAGCCAGTAAGTTCCCCACCAGATTTGACCCTTTCGTAAACGTTATATTACATACTCTTCATACACGGTTCTTTTTCATTATTGGATAGAATAATTATCTAGAAATAGAGTCGAACGCTCTCTTGAAATCAATAAAGCTACATATAGTTTATGATTACACAAATACTACTTTTGAATGAAAGCAAAACGTGTGAGCATATGCTTTCCAGTGTGACGATTTGTAAAAACGAAAACAGCTTGATATTCACTAGTAATATCATATTGATCAATCCATTTTTGTGATCAATTGTTGATAATAGTGCTGGAAAATTTGTTGTTTATATCAAAAAGTGAGATTCCACTATAATTATCAGGATCATTCATGGTACCTTTCTTTAGCAGCGGAATGATAATTGATTCAGTCCAGTTTTCTGGATATAGTTCTTTATTTAACAGAGTATTGAAAATTTAAGAAAGAATCAATGATGATGTCTCCACCATTCTTAAATAGCTCATAAATCAGACCATTAGGACCAGCAGATTTTCCATTCTTTAAATTCTTCATGGCAAATAGAGTCTCCTCTTTTGAAATGGGACTATCTAAGCAACTTGTTTCTTTAATTTCGTTTGTGTCTGCTTCCCTGCATACATCGTTTTCAAGCAAGTTTTTGAAACGCTGGTACCGCTTTTCAGCAGAAATGTTACTGTGCATATATGAGATGTCTTTACAGAAATGTTACGAGCATTTAGCCGGAATTCCTTCTGGCCGTGGACTGAGTTTATCAAATAATTCAGTAAAGATTTGATGTGCTCTGTTTGCTTTATTTTGCAACACATTTTTGTATTCTCATTGAGCCTTACAGTATTTTATACGGTCTTCACTATCTCGGGCTCTGCGAAACATTCTTACAAGTGTCCTAGTATTTGATTTTGCCAGTTTACATTCTGGATGAAACGATGATTCGTTCCTCTTACCTGCGTTTATTTTTATTTTCCTTTTCATACATTCTGTTTTCGCCATAATACTATTATTAAACATGCATTAAGCTATATTAATATCTTCATCTATGCAACGAATCGCGGTTTTTTTAGTACCTGCAGAATATCATTGTCATGCATCAAACTACAAAAAAGAATGTTTGCATCATTATCCTTCCATTTCAATTTTTCAATGTATTGAGCCTCTTTGTACTTCTTCACAACTGGACCTACAATTTGTGAAATGCCAAAGTGCAGTTCTAAAGGAAGACGGTCAGACTCAATACGGTCTGCTACATACAAATGCATTGATAATTTTACGTATAGATACAAGTCAATGGACATAAAGAAAAATCATTGACACTATTTCCTGCATTAGAGATATATGTGAAACAACCTTGGCGGTCGCCATTACACACACTGTTCGTGATACATAGTTCTAACGCTGTACACATATTCAAAAGAATCTTCCATACGTATTAAGAACATTGTCTTCAGCATATGTTGCCATAACATGAAGAGCATTTGACTTGAAAATAACAAGCATTCCTATCACCAGAGTTTTAGATCCACATATGCTGTTCTACCATTTAAGCCTCCATTTCTGTTTCTCTGTTTAGTAATGGAAAACATAAAAAAAAATCCAAAATGTTATCAAAAATAGTGTATTCCAGCATACTGTTGTCATTATCTATACAAAGAAGGAATAAAAGTTAAATGTTCTGGGGGTATGTAAGTACAAAAAGTGCGTGACATCGTTTGGTGAACCCCAAATATATTTTTTAAAGAAGAAACATCAGATATTATTACACTCAGTGTCTATTAACTGTACATATTTTGATAGTTCGTTCTTTATCAGACAAATTATCCCCCCTGATCTTCTCCTCGGTACTGTAAACGGGGTCGCTCGTTTGCAGATTTTGTAATTATCAAACACACTGGAATGAACAAAAGTTGAACAAAGGTTTCAACGAGATACATTAGATCAAATAACAAAATATAATCAATAAACCCACGGTCCTTTCATTTCGACAATAAGCCATTCACATTTTAGAGTGTGCACCATTCGGCCACACTCACTCTTACACACATGGTGTATATATTTCCTGTTCTCTCATTGACCCTCTATTACTCATCAGCTCGAATAATTTTTTTTTTTTTTAATGGTTGTCCCAACCTCTGCGCCACCTCGGAGGCAGTGCACCCAAGCCGCTCGTTCCGACACCCCGTCCATGGCCACAGCCCGATCGGCCCCGCCGCAGCCCCGGCACCGGCACCGGCAATCCACAGGGAGTAGTCAATGTCAAGTCGTCAAGAGGCAACCCACCAGAGGATACACTGAGCTCGAAGAATTTGGTTTGCATCGGAGTAAACTGAGATAGAAAAATCATCATGTTCATGTTCATCTTTCTTATTATAATCAGTGAGGTCATCAGTGCAGGTGTTTTGAATTTCTATAGCATCCAGTGATAAAAAAGGTCGACCCACACTCCGACCAGCGACAGCGCAGCTGAAAGGCAAGTAAACACGGCTACCGTGAGCATTGCCGTTAAACAGCAGTGACAACGCGGCAGCAGTGTCACTCGGCGTGTTACAATTCAGTGATTCACCTTGTTTAGCACATGAAAGCGAGGGGACAGAATTTGAGCGAGACAATGACTTGAAAATATTTGTTTCTGTTGAAACATTTAAAAACATTATGTACAAGAGATATTCTTGGAGGAGATATATGACTTACAATGCTTTCGAAATCAGGCCGGCCGGATTGTTAAGCCATCGGTTTAAATTTTTTGTCTCTGTCCAAGCAGAACCTCTCTGCGTCTATGATCAATAATCAAAGACCATATTGGCTGTTTCTGTTCTCTTTCTTGGCATTTTAAAACCAGGAAACAGGTTCTTTTATACTTCCCTTACCCTTGGAAAACAAAAGCTTCACCAATGAAGGTTTTACTGCCCGGTAATTTTTGTCTGGCATTCAAAATTCGGGTCTAAAAAAAAAAAAAAAAAAGAATGTGCACCTTCGGGTAACAGGGGAGTCAGGTTTTTCTATTCAAGCGATGAAATCTGTCGAATTCTACGTCCTGGGGCAGCTCTAGAACAAAAAAGGAGGAACGCTCGAAAAGGAACAATATTATCATTCATGGAATGCGAAGACATGACAAGGACTTGTTAAAGACTTGTTGACAAACTAAAGCTGACGATAGAGGCCGTCTCAATTCTAGATTTCACCAAGCTGACTAACTCACAAATCTGAAGAAGTAAAAGTTGAGAAAATGCAAGTGTTACAATAATAGTATTTGACAAAGATATCATAAGTGATCCTGAATTGAAGAAAGAAAAAAAGATAGTATATTCAGCGAGGAAACCCGTCCTCTTCACAAGTCTAAGTACAGGATGAAATTATATGGTTATCATTCTTAGACACAGATCCTACTGATCCATTCGTTTAAATAGCAGGTCTTGCCACAAAGGGGTTTGGATGAGGGAGGTGGCGGGGAAATGCAACAAGCAGTGAGAGTCAACGTATTTTGGGATTGGCTTCACAATTCTGCCATAGCGTGTCACAACTGGCCGTGGCATGGCTGGGGTCAGGTCCACCATTGTGGCCTGTGTTGGTGACGAGAGCCTGCCTGGTATGGAGCCTCAGCTCTAGCCAAGAAAAAGGACACGTGGGAGCACTGTTTTTTCTTCTTTTGTTTGGTGTGTGTGGGGGGGGGGGGGGGGGGGGGGGGGGGGGGGGGGGGGGGGGGAGGGGAGGGGGGAGTCAGAGTGGGGAAAACGTGGTGGATACAGTTTGGGAAGGAGAAGCTGGTACAGGATTTGCTGCTGCCTGATGATATCGGGTCACGTGGGTCACTGCTTCTCCCCAATGGATCTGCAGGCCTGGCAGGTGAATATGAAGGTGGCAGCGTGGGCTGTGAGCTGCATGGCTTGAGCTTGACTAGGATCAAGTGACGTGGGTTGCCTACATAATTTCA
Organism: Conus betulinus; assembly: GCA_016801955.1. Classification (NCBI taxonomy): domain Eukaryota; kingdom Metazoa; phylum Mollusca; class Gastropoda; order Neogastropoda; family Conidae; genus Conus; species Conus betulinus. The sequence continues at coordinate 124,773 of JADBJO010006205.1, forward strand.
TCTCAAACAACCACATAGGATCTGAGAGCACCACGAGATGCATTGACTGTGGCCAGGCATTGGAGACATTTGTATGTCAGCCTTCTGATGACTTCTCCAGGTTTCGAGGGTCTCAATTCTCTCGCAGGTTTGTTATGGGACATCCTTGTTGATGACAGACATACAGACAGACGGACATACAGACTGACAGACAGAAAAAATCTCTCTCTCTCTCTCTCTCTCTCTCTCTCTCTCTCTCTCTCTCTCTCTCTCACACACACACACACACACACACACACACACACACACGCAAGAACGCACGCACGCATGCATGCACGTACACACACACACACACACACACACACACACACACACACACACACACACACACACACACACCGCATGCACGCACGTACGCACACACACACACACACACACACACACACACACACACACACACACACACATTTAGTTCATGTGCATGCGAATATTAGAAGACTTAGGTGGCATTTGTGTGTTCCGAAAAGAAGAGGGCATGACCTTGACCTTGAATTACCATGTCAACAGTACAACAGACACAAACACAAAATGTGTAGTCGTTTAAGTCGACCCATGTATTAGCAAAACACCCATAGGAGTATGCGTGCGTGCGTGCGTCCGTGCGACCGTGCGTCCGTGTGTGCGTGTGTGTGTGTGTGTGTGTGTGTGTGAATATATATATATATATATATATATATATATATATATATATCTATCTGTGTGTGTGTGTGTGTGTGTGTGTGTGTGTGTGTGTGTGTGTGTGTGTGTGTGTGTGTGTGTGTGTGTGTGTGAGAGAGAGAGAGAGAGAGAGAGAGAGAGAGAGAGAGAGAGAGAGAGAGAGAGCATTCACATGCCTGAGCTAGGGGATATTATCGGCGTTGTGTTAACGTCACATTGCATATTTTCAAATACTTTTTTTTTTTTTTAAGAACCACAAACATTTAAATGGCCCTGGTTATGCTCTGACTTTTTGTGCACTATGCATTTAAAGTGACTTCATGGAGTTGATTGGTTGTTGCATGTGTGCATTTCGCGGAAGGGGTCTGAACAGCACATCGCCATTATCCAACTTTGCAATCACATTTGTATATCGGTATATATGTAATACGCACAGGAAACTTAAAAGATACGCAAAACATTCTCGTATGCATTCATTTTTACAGAGATCCAGACAGAAACCCATGTTACTTATCGTTAATTGCACGCACGTTCACACACACACACACACACACACACACACACACACACACGTCAGGCAAGATGGCGGAACCTCTAGTTCCAGAGCTCGCAAAGTTAGTGTGAAGATCTGATTAATATGACGAGATCAACCAGATCAAAAGCCTTGGCGGTCGAGTGCCCTCTGGTGCACTTAAAACTAGGGAAGTTGAGTAGAAAAAAAAAAAGTGAGTCACCTATTTGCTCGGGAAAAGAAAATTTAGGTCGACCGATAGATCCAGAGCAAACGGTCTTGACTGTGCTAGACAAGACCGATTCAGAGAACGCCACCGCCAGTGCAAGTGCAGTGCTACCATGCCGGACTGCTAAGTGTCGATACGAATGCAGATTTGAGGAGGAAAACCAGGACCTATCACGCGTCGTCTTCATTCACGATTCAGTAGTCAACAAGGTGGATGAAAGGCGATTAGGCAGATCCTACGGGTTTGATGCTATGTCGCGCAAAGCACACACTACGGAGGAAATCTGCCAGGCATTTGAATCAGCCCTTCAGTCTACCGTAAAGCCACTTGAAGCAGTTGTAATCCACTGCGGAAGAAATGATACCCGGAAAATGGGCCCCAAAGTGTGCACCATGAAGTTTGCGAAGAGCGTTAAGGACATCGCAGCAGAACACAAAAACATGAAGATCGTGATTAGCAAAACTGCACCTGTGAAAGATCCGGAGCTCCAAATCAAGACGGACGTATTCAACGCTTTGACAGATTCAGAACTGTTCAGTGTTGACAACGTGTCGTTCATCAGTCATGCTAATCTGGAGACCAGCAATAGATATCTCATCAGAGACGGCCTTCATCCCACAGCAAACGGCGCCAGTGTACTTGCGGGAAACATCGGAAGGCACACCAGGAAGTTTATTCTGGAAGCGACCAAGAATGTCAGCAAGACCCCCAAGAAGACCACTACCCAGGGATTATCAACTCTTCCCAGGACGTCCATCTTTTGTTGGTGACCACCCACGATGTTTTTATGGAACATCTATGATGTAATGAGAGACTGGTAGAATCTCTGTAAGGAAGACCATACTCAATTTTACACTACTTCCGGAAAATTGGAACAGAAAAGAAACTGAACTTGCAATAACCTTGCTGTCTCTTGTTATTGGACTAACTTGGATTTGTTTTTTTTTTTTCTTTTTCCGCCTTTTGACAGTTCTATTTAAGTTTTAAAGACAATGTTATTGCTGTAAAAGTTAAGTAAGCATAACCCTGCTATTGTAGTTCTATGTAGTTATATTTAGTATTGTTTGTCACCTTTCAGTACATCACTTGCATTTAATCACTTTTTTTCCCTTTCTATGTTTGGGTTTTTGATTATCTATATTGATGTAACAGATGTTAGTTAAAGATTTTAAAGTGCTGCAATAGAATTGTCGATCCATCACAACCAGTACAGACCAACTAGTACAACGCGTATCTGGAGTAAAATACAATATGTTAGCTTTGCAATCACTGAATGTCCGCAAATGTAAACTTCCCTAACTTCCTTATTACTATTTTCCACCAATTACCCCAAACATTAATAATGATGAAAAAATAAATGTGGCAATATATGTTCGTGGAGATGTAAAATATGCCCCATGTGCCAGTCCTACCCCATCAGACATTCTTGGGTTGCACTCATGTGCACTCAGAGTTCAAATTGATTATATGTACTAACAGTCGTCTCTGTTTACTTACCTCAAGGCCCAAACGATCGTAATACAGAATGGTTACGCTCATTTCAATTAAACCAATCTACCAAATATTTAATCACTAGTGATTTTAACGCCCATTCGCCGTTTTGGGCAAAGAGTGCCGGGTAATCGCCAATAATCGTTTTATTAAAAATGTGGTAGACTCCTCTCTTTACCTTCTCAACAATGGCAGTATTACTCGTATTCCAGACAACTCTAAACATAATCCTAGTGCCATCAACTTACCATTCATATATCTCCTGAACAAGCTATATCATGTGACTGGCAAACACTTGATGATCCATTAAATAGTGATCACCTCCCTATTGTCATTTCTCTTGAACGTATGAGAGACCTGAAACAACCGATGTCACGCATGACAAAGTTCCTAAATATTGTTACAAGTTTGCTAATTTGAATAAATTTTCATATCTACTTAGTTCATTTAATGTAAACATAGAAAATCTTGAGAATCAAGAAGTCGATACGTTATACGATAATTTTCAGAATGCAGTACACACTGCTGCGAAAGATTCAATTCCGACTGTAAAATCGAAAAAAAAAAAAAAAATCGGTAATGTCTGGTGGAATGGTATATGTCAGCAGGCAAAACAATTCGTACTTTGTGCACAAACACTTTTGCGCACATAAGCCTAAGGTGAACTATTCCTGAGCCATTCTTGAGTATGCTTATTAGTCTTGAGGAAAACAAATATTTGCATGTTAAATACAATCAGACTTATATATATATATATATATATATATATATATATATATATATATATATATATATATATATGCCAACTATTCTAAAAATATTTAAATTAAATTTTACTTATTTGTTTATCTAATCAGTATACCTTTTCTTACAACTTCATAACTAGTATTACAAATGTCGTATTTACTACTTTCATTACTGTAATCATTATTCTTTAAAATATTTCTAACATTTCAGCTTACCACTTTTCTAGCCTCCTACTGCATCACTACCATTATTGTAGAGTTACAATCACAATTATTAACAACACTATTACTGTAATTATTAATATACCTATTGGATTCCATCCTTCCCATAACTTATATCTTCTGTTTCCTTTCTGTTCTTCGTGTCCTCCCCTCTTTCTCCTCCCCTTGGTTGTTGTCGTTGTTTTTGTTTATTTGTTTGTTTCCCTCTTACTATCAGAATTAATACCTTTAGCACCATAAATATTAACATGGTTATTATTTTTTATTTATCTTTATTTTTATGTTCATCTATTTATTCTATTACCATTTTTTTAATGCATTTATTATCATTATTATTATTATTCAATTCTTTTTTCTTTTCATGTTTCATTTTTTTTTATTTTTTTTGATTATTATAAAAATGTATATTCTAAATTTATTTCTGTATCGTGCTTTTATTACCTTAACTTTTACTATCGTTGTTAGTAGTACCATTCAGTAATAATATTGCTAGTATTGATACTACCACCTGTAGCATTGACATCACCATCGCCTTAGCCTCGGGGGACTGTTGCCACGGCAACCCTGCTGTTTAAGAATCCTCTAACCCACTCGCCTTTCTCCCATACCTACTTATTGACACCAAAACTGGTAGTAATCTTTGTCTCTTTTTTTATATATATATATTTTGACCATTATTAGTATTCCTATCAGTAATATTATTATCATCATTACGACTTTGACTCGCACATTATTTCCCTTCCAACAGCCTCGTTTTCATTTCAACGCCCTCTTTCTTGCGCTAAACACAGAAGCGATCAAAGCTTAGTGCATTTTCGTTATTTGTTTCATGTTTGTTGCACCTGAAGAAGACCTAAGTGTGTCGAAACGCGTTGTGGTTTGTCTTGTGACTCGTTTGTCCACGTTTCTCTGGGCGGTTCGCTGACATTTATTTAAGATTTGTTTAGATTTCCGCCTGCAGTCGTTTCACTTTGCAACTAGATCTATTTTTTATTGGCAGTGTCACATTTTGTGTTCCACTTTATGTTTCCATTATGTTTTTGACTTTGTGTTTTTATCTTCTAAAATATATTTACAAAATGCAGTACATTGGTCATCTACGTTTTCATTGGCTGAGAACACTATGCCTATGTTGTTAAGATTGGTTTGAAAAAAGAGCAATCTACATTTTTGTAAATATATTTTGGAATAATATCTTCTGAGATTTCCTGTTCTAATATGTCATTCAACGATATTATTATTGGAATATGATCTGGTCCCAGTGGATTATCTCCAGTTTCCCACATTAAGTTAACTACAAGTGATGGATGTAAAGGTTAATGAAGGGTTATGG
>JADBJO010006205.1:132500-140120 GCA_016801955.1 Conus betulinus
ATCAAACGTTTTCATTGAATTTGTGCTGGCCGAATCAGATTGTGTCGAACACTAATTAATTGACGAGAGTACGAGAGTACGCATATAGGAATAATTTTCTGGCATGAAAGTTCAAAAAGTGCTTTATTGAACATGTCAAAACACCTTTGTAATGATGCATACAGTGAACTAAGATTAGAGAAAAGTTCACACGATTCTCAATATACTTGGTCACAAAAAAAAAAAAAAAAAAAAAAAAAAACAAACAAACAAAAAAAAAAAACCAGTTGTTCTCTGCAAAATGTTCGTCTTCACTTGACTTCATCAGGACTGTCACCTTGGAACACCTAGTATTCCTCGATTTCTCAGTATGAAGTGGGATATTGTTGATAGAGATAGACAATAGGAGTGAACAGAAAATGAGGCCTGGGGTACTCCGTATTGGACTGTTAATATGTTTGATCTGTGTGTGTGTGTGTGTGTGTGTGTGTGTGTGTGAGAGAGAGAGAGAGAGAGAGAGAGAGAGAGGAGGGGGGTGGGGAGGGAGGGAAGAGAAAGAGAGAGAGAGAGAGGAGAGACATACAGACAGACAGACATACAGAGAGACAAACAGACAGACGGACAACGCACGAGACAGAGACAAATCAAGCATGTACACGTTAGAGTGCGCCTTTTCACTTACTACGATATATCAGCTGTGTCACAACAGCATTACCGTCGCTTAATGCATTTCATACTTTTTTTTCAAGTCATTGTTCCTTCTGTATTTTAGACAATGAACTGATTCGGTTTGATATGGAGTCAATGTAGTCGAATTCCAATAAACAAACGAAATTTTCTGGAAATACAAAGTGGACACCGATCTCGTGAACAAGTGTGACAAACAGAAACCAGCAACATTGTTTTCTTTTCACACTGCTCGACGAAATCAGCTTTCCGATTTTATTTTGCTTGCTTCACCTAGTGTGCTGCTGTTGTCTTTGGGTTTGGCGACGGAAAACAAAACGTATATTTGGTCACACTAGTCTGGATCTTTTCCATCGACTTTTATTTTACACCATAGAATGTATGTCCTAATTTTATGTGCGGTATATATCGTTTTCTGCACCGTTGCCTGATCATGTACTCCGCTCTGCAAATGAACGAAATAGGTTTTTTTTTTCAGTTTTATTTTTTGTCAAATGATATAAAGAACGTGCTTTACAAAGTCTCGACGTTTCTGGTGATCTCTCTCTCTCTCTCTCTCTCTCTCTCTCTCTCTCTCTCTCTCTCTCTCTCTCTCTCTCTCTCTCTCTCTCACACACACACACACACACACACACACAGAGACACAGAGAGACACACACACACACACACACACACACACACACGAGCGCAGAGGGACACTATATATATATATATATATATATATATATATATATATATATATATATATATAGGGGTGCGTGTGCAAGCTGGCGCGAGAAAGGATGTGTTGTCAGTGAACTGTGTTTTCTATGGCAAATTTCAAACATACCAGGCGCTGAATTTTCAAAGTTGTATGTCGGAAATTGACAAGCAAGTTTAATGCCATTGTTTCGTGATGAAAATGATTGGTATCGAGGCGTGGAGGGCTCGTGTTGGCATTTTCAACCTGTCAAGGCGAAGCAGCGACAAATCTCGTGCAGCAAGATGGATGACAACACACTCGTACAAGACAAGTGTGGGGGACATTGTTTTGCTCTACGCGTGCGTGGCTTGTTTTCTGGCTTTCGCCCTCGCAATGAAAACAAGCATGAAAACTGTCTTTTCTGACCCTGTTGACCAAAACCCTGTGTTGAAATTACCGCGATTTTCAACTGCGGTGTTAAATGACACAGCGTGGTGTATTGACTCGTGTGACGTCATAGCCCGGTGGCAGCCATTCCGTGTTGTCCCTGATGGGTGTGGGCTTGCTGTGGTGATAAACTGTGTCTTGGCAATGTGGCAAATCTGGCTCTCCGGAGATGTTTCTTTGAACCCAGGTCCGGTTACTCCACCTGTAAGGAACACCCAGGATTCTCAGAACTCTAAAAATGCAGACAAAACTCTGGAAAAGATGACGCGCGCCTTTGAGAAGATACTGGACGATCGTGTAGATAAAGTTATGAAGGCTCTGGAGATTCAAGCAGACTCAATCAAGAGACTGGAGCAGTCAATGTTTGATTTATGTGAGAGCGTCAATCAGGTGAGAGAATTAACGGAGGATAACCGAGCAGATATCCACGAGATGGCTGAGCAGCAGGAAGAAATGTCAGAGAGACAATCCATAACATGCAGCAAGAAATCGATCGTTTGGAGAGTTTCTCCAGACGCAATAACGTCAAGTTCTTTGGCCTACCTGAGTCTGGCAGTAGAAAAATGAAGACTGTGCCTCACTGATCAAGGACACTCTGAACACTTATTTCCCTCACGTACAGTGGGATGATGACGTCGTGTGGAGAGGGCTCACTGACTAGGTAGACCTAACCCCCAGAACCCCATCCACGTCCCATCATTGCTCATTTCCAGAAATGGGGGAACCTGATGACTTTGATGAGAGAGAGATCAGCAAGGAAGGAAACAAAATGAAAGAGAAAGGCTTGACAGTGAGTCAGGATCTGACAAAACGACAGTCCCAGCAACTGAAAACTCTTAGAGATCAAGGGAAGATCGGTTTCTATGTTAGAGGTCAACTCAAAATTCGAGAAGATCAGCAGCGAAGGCTGAGTGAAACTAGAAAAATGGGATCCCCGACGACGCGGGTGGAGTCCCCCTCACGGCCAGCCAGTTACGTCAAGCATTCCAATGGTAGCAGTCAACCAACCAGCAATACAGGAAAATGCAATGACGAACGAAACGAACGCGACTCCATGCAGCCCTCGCCGTGTGCAAAATGAGGACAAACAACGACGAGGGCGAGCAGTCGACCCCAGACCTGGTCAGCCGTATCTTCCACCGAGCGACAGACAAAAATACGCGATTCATGGAAAACGAAGGCCACGTGCGCAAAGACCAAAACAATCACACACAAGCATAGGAAACAGGCCGAAGCCTAGCAGATACTGCACTCACACATAGCTCAGTAAACAGTGGGCAAAAGGATAGAAACACGCACACAGCTTCTCACATTATGCCTACTCCTTCTATTGAAGGCAGTGATAATGAAGTAGACGATGGAACTAATGAAGCTGACGAAGAGAACGACAGTACAAATACACACACAAAAATAAACACTACAAATATCATATCAAGTTCTCTTTCTTTTGTTTCTTGGAACATAAATGGGCTGAGCGCCAAGTTGTGTGATCCTGATTTTGTTAATTATATTACTTCCTTTGATGTCTGCTGTTTGCAGAAAAACTTTTACCTTCAGTTCGTTTAATTTTGATGTTTACTTTAAAGATTTTCTTGTTTTCCACTCACCTGCAACCAAATTATCCAGGATGGGTCGCGGATCAGGAGGGGTTGTTACTTTAGTGAAAAAAAAGTGGTCAAATTTTGTTAAACAGATTGAAACAAATGCTGATAATATTATTTGTTTGCAGCTTTGTGAAACATTGTTTGGCTGCGATAGTGACGTGTTATTTGTTAATATGTATAAACCACCCTATAAATAGTGTCTTTTACAATGACAAGGATTTTGAATGTACTTTAGACAAATTAGAACAATTTTTGCTGACTTTTTATGAAGGAAGACAAAGAGTTTTTATTTTCTGGTTTGTGGGGATTTCAATGCTAGAATAGGAGAATGGGGGCTAGAAATTATGGATTTAACTGGTGATGACCTTGTTGTAGATAATTATAATGAAATGTGCAGATCTTCAGAAGATAAACTGGTTAATGGGTTTGGCAAAAGACTGATGGAACTGTGCACCATGTTTCAGCTGTCACCCCTGAATGGATTAATTGATAACCATTTTGATGACAGTTTTACGTTTCTTGCTGATCAAGGAAATAGCACTATTGATTTTTTTTGCATGTTATGTAGATTTGACATGGATAGCCAAATCTTTAAAAATAGAAAAAACGCATTGAGTCCCAGCACATGCCTGTAAAATTATTTGTTCATTGTACCGTCACTGACAAAGGAAAGGGAGAACAAAAGCAAGATGTATCTATAACTAAAGTTAAATGGGAGCACGGCAAAGAGCATTTATTTTTAGCTCAGTTAGAATCCACTCACAGTAGTCAGGCTCTTGAAAAAGCTGTAAATCTGGTTGACAGCGACGTTGAGGGCGGACTTAAACTTTTCATCGACACTCTGCTTGAAGCCGGTGAATGCATGAAACGCACAACTTGGCAAAAAAACACGTGCAAGGCCAAATGAAAACAAATGGTATGATGCTACGTGCCGCAATCTTAAAGGTATTGCAAGGCGAGCGCTGACACACTGCACGCGCACGAAAAAGGCAAAAGATAAGGTCAAGTATAAAGTCAAAAGAAATATTTATAACGACACAATTAGAAATACGAGAACGCAATACAAAAAAAAAAAAAAAAAAAAATAAGGGATACTATGCTAATTAGTAGAAACAACAGTAGCAAATTTTGGTCTACAATTCGCAGTGTCAGTCACAAACCACGTAAAATAACAAACATTCCGATCTCCGTATGGAAACATCATTTTGAAACTATTTTTAGACAGGCTGGTGAGTCAGGCGAAACAAACGGGGAATCCCCACGACACTCAGCTAGAATCTGAAGACCCGTCTTGGTCCCAGATTTAGACCACCCAATCACAGACACTGAAGTTAAGCAAGCAATTGGAAAATCAAAATCAGGAAAAGCGTCAGGGGGTTAGACGATATTAGTAATGAGTTTTTAAAATCGTCTGTTCATTTAATGCCCCCTTCTTAGTAAAATTGTTTAACCAGAATCTACGATAACGGCTATTTATCCTGTTGAATGGTCACACTCAGTCATAGTTCCTCTATTTAAAAAAGGTGACTCTGCTAATCCAGTAAACTATCGGGGGATTTCACTACTGAGCTGCGTTAGTAAGGTGTTTTACATCCATTCTAAACAAGCGACTCTACAAATGGGCAGAACATGAAGAAAAAATTTGTGAGGAACAAGCTGGTTTCCGTAAATCATATTCGACTATCGACCATATTTTCTCTCTAATTGCATTGATCAATGCGTGTATTAACGAGAAACGCAAAAGTGGAAAACTATATATAGCTTTCATCGACTACATAAAAGCGTTCGATACAGTTAACCGAGAAAGTTTATGGAAAGTGCTAGAAAAAGTTAATACATCTACTAAAATGTTAAATATGCTGCAGGGAATATATAAATCTGTTCGATCGTGCGTTAAATGGGGCTCTGACATATCAGAGTTCTTTGAATGCCCTGGCGGTCTGAAGCAAGGATGCTTGTTATCTCCCTTGATATTCTCCCTACTTATAACTGAAGTGGCAGGAGAAGTGAATAGTAAAGGAAAACACGGCTTTCAGTTTCTTCCTTCTTTAAGAGAAATTTTCCTCTTGCTTTTTGCGGATGATATCGCTTTAATTTCTTCTACACCTTCAGGTTTACAAAACCAAATAAACAGTTTGCAGATAGCCTCTGATAAATTGGGTCTAAAAGTAAATCTGACGAAGACTAAAGTTATGATTTTTTAGAAAAGGAGGTCATTTGTCCAAATATGAAAAATGGTACTATAAAGGAGAGCAAATTGAAGTCGTCGTGAACAGCTACAAATATCTTGGTTTCATCTTGACTACTAAATTGTCTTTTGTAGCAGCGTTGGATGACTATTCAAGGAGAGCCAAATATAAACAATAGAAATTATGAAAACAATGTGGGATTTGGGTAGGATGGATACAATTATCTTTTTTTAAACTATTTGACATGATGGTGAAGCAATGCTATTGTACGCTGCAGAGGTATGGGGTATTACACAATCTAAAACTATCGAAGCGGTCCATTTGTTTGCCTGTAAAAAACTGTTAAGTGTCGAAGCAAGCATATCTTTCCTTGATTAACAGCCTTATGAATAACACTGACGACAGAATGATAAAATGTAATTGGGCATATGATATAAAACGTTGTCTTGATAGATATGGATTTTCTGTAGTGTGGTTAGAGGGTGGGGTCGGAAATGGTAATATGTTTAAGAAGATTTTTAGGCAAAGGATGGTAGACTGTTTTCAGCAAGACTGGGTTAGCAAATTGAATTCAAGTGATCGCTTCAACACCTATTGTTCATTTAAGTCTCTTTTACAACCAGAACCGTATCTGACCTATTTAACGGTTAACGAATTTAAAATGTATTTCACCAAATTTCGTCTTGGGTTAAACGACCTGAATGTAAATAGCAGATATAAAGAAAATATCAAAGTATGTCCTTTTTGTTATCAACTTGAGACCGAACTCCACTTTCTATTAAGATGCAATGCTTATATGCCTTTCAGAGAAAAAATACGTACTGAAGCACAGACAATTTCAGAACGTGAACTCTCTTGAACTAAAACAATTACTTGCAAACCGAAAATGTGCATATTACAAGAGATATTGCTATGTACATTTATTATGCTTTGAAAAAAAAAAAGAGAAGAACTCAAGTCTCATACAGTATGAATAATTAGTTACCCTCATAAAGAAGCATTATTAGTACATCAAAGAATATATTTTTTGTTATCATTTCTCCTTTTTTCTGTTATGTGTGTGTGCACTGCACCTCACATTGTTATAGGCCGGAGGCCTGATACATTAACATTGTGTTCAATTGTGTTCAATTGTATATATATATATATATATATATATATATATATATATATATATATATATATATATATATATATCATGAACTATATAAAAAATGTCCTTAAAGAATCTAAAAGCGCTCGACCAACTAGGGAGCAACATCTATTACAAATAAATGCTTATGCTTCATTTTAACAGTATTTTGAACAGCATATATATATTTCTCTACAATCTTAGACATAAGAGTAAGCTTTGTTTATAATTCAATATTTCTTGCAGTCATTGCAACACCTAACTGCTCTGTAAGTTGCTGGAATGGTGCTCGGTACTTATCCTTGGAATTTATTGTTTTATTATATATATATATATATATATATATATATATATATATATATATATATATATATATATATATACCTTCTTTTTCCCGTTCAATAATTTCACATTTGTCATACCTATTTGAGAGCCATTTTTAAAACACCAGCCTTTTTTTTTTTAGAGCCAGCCAGCAACCTCCCGTCCCCCACACGCTATGCAACTGTTTCCAGTTTTATTAGCTCATAGGAGTAACATTTAGAGAAGAAATGTCATTTTCAAAGGAAACAGCGTTACATAAGTTTAAGAAAGTATTTGAAAGTTCCCAGTTTGAAAGTTTACAATAAGATTTAGGAATGTTGTCCTCAGTATCCGTTGACTCAATTTGAATATGTGCTATCTATATTTGTTGTAATTAGAATGTGATCATTTCCCAGGCAGTATTCTCCTGTGAGCCAGTCATAGCTGATCACTCTTATACGATATAAGCTAGTCTAATCAGTTTAAACTGGAAACGACATCATTTCTACGAATCTGGTACAAGTAACTTTAGAGCAGCTGGTGTCCCAGAAGGAGCGTGTGCATTGAAATCGCCGCATGTGTTTCTAAAACAATCTT
>JADBJO010006206.1:7500-10000 GCA_016801955.1 Conus betulinus
CAGACAGACAAACAGACAGACAGACACAAAGACACACACACACACACACACACACACACACACACACACACACAAAACGCACACGCGCGCACGTGCACGTGCATGGAAACACACACGCAACGGAAATGCGTGCACACACACACACACACACACACACACACACACACACACACACACACACACACAAAGATAAAAAAAAAAAGAAATTAAAATCCCAGTGCTGGGAGGGGTGGGGGTGGGGACTCTTATCATGTGCACCGTTCACTAAAGAAATTAATCCCTTAATGGAATGCACATCTCACGAGAAGGGGAAGAGGATTTTCAATAGTTCCAGAGTGTACATACGAACAGGTAGAGAAATATTTAATCGATGTAAACCTAATAGAAGGGGGAGCTTGGCAAACAAGCACAGCAGGCTGTCAGTAATTCTCTAAATTATATACCAGAAGGAGAAAGATCACAGAAGACAGACGATTCCTACGGCATTTATGCTCGTTAAAGCATTATCATGTATTGATGTGATGATTTTATTCTGTTTCTCACTTGAATATTGATTTTACGCGACACGTGTGCTATATATCTCTCTATTTATCTACCTTTCTATCTCTGTATCGAGAAATACATATATCTGTGACTGTGTGTTTGTCGTGTCTCTGTCTGGGCGCGCGCGCGCGTGCGTGCGTGCGTGCGTGTGCGTGCATGCGTGCGCACTCATGCTCGCGTTTGTGTATGCCTCGGAGCAAGTAATATGAATATTTCTGTCTTCAGTATGGATTACAATAGTCCCCAAGTGCTGCAGGTGGAAAGTTGGATATTTGAAATATGTTTAAATGCTTTTCCGTTCTCGTGTTCTTCTCATTTTCTTCCTCCCTTCGTTCCACCCCCACCCCCCACCTCCACTCCCCGCTACTTCTCGTTTTTCCTATTTTTCTGTCTCTGTTTTTTTTTTTTTTTAATTGCTAAGTTATCATTGTAATAACAAAGTATTTGTTAGCCTGCACTTGTTTCCCCCCACTAGTAAATTGTCCAGCATAATCTCTCTCTTTCTCTTTTCTCTCTCTCTCTCTTTCTCTCTCTCTCTCTCTCTCTCTCTCTCTCTCTCTCTCTCTCTCTCTCTCTCACACACACACACACACACACACACACACACACACACACACACATGTTGAGCATTATAATGTTTTGGTCAATCAGTGGGAGATTGCATATCTTAGGTGATCCAAGTAAAGGTTGTTCTGTACAATTCTTAGCCACTCACAATGCTATTGAACAGCAGAGCTGACCACTCAGACTGTTTCATATCTTTTGATCTCCCTTGCATCCTTGAATGGATCCCCATGCATAGGCTCAAAGATTGTCCCCTACATGTTATACTGTTTGTATAATGCTTTTAGTTTTTCAACAACTTTTTTCCTCTCCACACTTTCGTTTTGTTCCATTTACTACCCTTCGCTGGCTGCTTTGGGGGTGTTGTTGGATTTTTTTTTGAACGCTTGGTGGTGAGAACACCACAGAATTATGGACTGTGGTGGGTCTCTATTTGACACCAAGAGCACAAACACGATCAACTGTGTCTCTCTGATGAGTTCGATCGAACAGACGAAAAGCCTAGGAACAATCAAGCAATATAAATAGGTTTGCCTTCGAAGAAAAGTACGCTGGTTTTCTCGGACAACTACAGAAGAGTTTCTCATTTTTATGGTATATTTCCCCAATTCTTCATTAAAAAAAAAATCAAGTCTTTTCCAGAGTAGTTACTATAATGACTGATGAATTGTTAGTCTGCACTTGTTCTCTTTCACAATTTAATTGTTCAACATATTAGATACGTATATGAGAGAGAAAGACACACAACAAAGAGTCTTCTCCATCTTTGTGTCCAATCTCATCTTTTTTCCTTTTGTTGTTATTTATTCGTTCTTTTATCATTTATACACGTTTTTTATTTTTGTTCCCCTTTATTGCACAAAAAACGTTTATTGGTTCCGTCTTCCAGTTTCTAATATCCTGTATTCTCCTTTGTGTCTATCTGTTTGCATATCAAATTATTATGCTCCTTCTTTGAAACTATCGTTCCTTTCCGTCGATTATGTGTACTAAATATCAGTTTACGACTCTCTCGCTTTTATTTTTCTTGATTATAGGGAATAATAAATATAAAACAGTAACGAAAGCCAACTCTCTCTCCTCTTCATTTTTCTTGATTATATAAACTGAGGAATGGTGTAAATCCAGAAAACATTAACCGCAATAAAGCCTCAGCAATAACCAACCGAACAAAATAAAACAAAACAAATCTCTTAAGAAAGTATTCCCCTTTTTTGAGAAGCCAAAAGGCGACAGTGTTTTTTTTTTGTATTGAAATTAGAACTGATGTGTGAACGATTTCTTATTTACCTGAAAGCTAACATTTGCTGCAGAATATCACAAAAGAATTTATGAGAAGTCCCTAAATCGAATGTGTGTGTGAGTGCAGTTTCTTTCTTTCTTTGGCCATATT
>JADBJO010006206.1:30000-35000 GCA_016801955.1 Conus betulinus
ATGATGATAGAAATGCGGAATCGGGAGCTGATGGAAATGGCCGGGCAAGTCAGAACAGAAATCTTACAACATCATGTATTGCTGTGGTTTCTCCCCATCCGCTATGAATAGTAAGTTCTTGCCACTGGTACATGGAAAATTGGTATTCTTATTCTCTTCTTAGGGTAGGGAAGGGGCAGATGATTGGTAAGGTAGTGTCGAGAGTGGGGGTGGGGAGAGAAGTAAAAGAGGAGGGAGGATTGGGGATGTAGAGAGGACGAAAGGCAGAAGGAAGATCGTGCAGGTCAGCCAGTTCACTCCACCAGTTTCCCGGACGCTGGAGTTGAAATCCTTTGTCACGTAACCACGCATGACCTCAGGCTGTCTCTAAAGGTCATCGCTTCCCTTCAGGAAGAGGGCATTCGCCAGACCTGTCAACCTTACCACCACAGACCTGTCAACCCTACCACCACAGACCTGTCAATCCTACCGCCATAGTTAAATCGCCAGAAGGAGCAAAAAGGAAGAAAACGGACAGGGGGAGGGGCGAGTGGAGGGGAGACGATCACAATGTCTGGCAGTAGATTAGTGGCTGTCTCCCCCCTTGCTATCCCTCAAAGCTACAGCGCCACACATGGTGCCAAATTCTCCAACATTTCTGACAGGTTTCAGCCAGACAGAATGGAATCACATGCTAGAACCATTGATTTCAGCCGTCCTTGGTGTTATGGTCTATTTCATGGGCATTCCCTTTGTGTCTTCACGCGCTAGTAGGGGTGGTGTTATTAGTCTTCCCTGCTGACAGCTATGATGTTTGTGTGTGAAACAGTCAACCTGTGGAAATGCCATATATACGATTTGCAGTTCTGATCAAATTTACTGACAAAAAGAGAAGCCAACAGTTACCTTGATTTGTCTTTTATGAGGACATTTGTGTATTTTAATGAAAGCAGTATTACCATTCGTATGATGCATTCACACAGAATTGTTTTCTCAGTGGTGTAGTGGTGTATGGTTATACGTTAATTATCGTTTAGAGCCGTGATGCCAGTATTACCATGTTTCCCCTTAACGATTGCACATGGATCATATATGGCATCTTTTGCGTATGTTGAGTCTATGCTGCACAGGAGACGTTGGTTTTTGATCATACTCAAGACAGTAATTGCCACTTCAGGTCTCGTGTAGAGTAGAAGGACATGCCCTGAGCTAGGCTCAAGTCATGGACAGATCAGAAATGAAATTTTCTAACGATTTCAAATTGTGAAGGTGGACAAAACTGAGAGTGAGAGTATTTTCGATAGGTAGGAGGGCAGGAAGTTGGCAGACGACTTCCACAGGGCGACCTTCCACAGGGTGATATTCCACAGGGTGATATTCCACAGGGTGACCTTCCACAGGGCGACCTTCCACAGGGTGACCTTCCACAGGGCGACCTTCCACCGGACGACCTTCCACAGGGCGACCTTCCACTGGGTGACATTCCACAGGGTGACCTTCCACAAGGTGATCTTTCACAGTGCGACCTTCTACAGGGCAACTGAGAACCACAGCAGATGGAAAGTGTTATCATGAACTAAAGGCAAGGAGAAAGACGATCAAGGGACAGGGCAGACCATTGTACGAAGTGACGCCGAGCAACAGTCATTATTTCTGGTCTCTCTCTGATGACAGATATGCTGCAACAGACAGGCTATCATCAGTTGTGCGGAAACAAGAATCCCCACGTAAAGACACTAGACATGAATAGAAAACAAAGTCTTATATAACCTTGGAGCTGGGAAGAATGTTGCGTGAAACAAGAGCTGCGGTTGCACTGACTGATACATCATTACTTCTACTATCTATATGATGACCACTACGCTGGGCTTTGACCTTAACACTACCAGCTAGGTAACCATTAGACGCAGTCACAGCCAAATGGGCGTCAATAGGAACATCGAAACATGGATCTTGTGTGGAGGCCCTCCAACGAAAGCCATGGAATCGACAAGAAGTGGGAAGAAGGAGTTCAAGAGGAGGTAGGGAAGGTTGCGCAGCAGTAATTTAATATTGCGCCTAGTGACAGCAGCCATAGCAGCGACTTGAGAGGCCAGTTTTGAAATAGTACTTAATACTCTAAAGGTGTTGGAAATCTGAATTTCTGACAGTGTCTTCTGGCTTGAAGGGAGTGGAGATTTACATCGCCAAAACCATAGTATTTGTTGATCTTCTGGGCTGTGCACACCGTCCGTGTGTATTGGAATGAAACAGGTTAAAACTCGCACAGTGTGGACTGTCGGCAGTTCGGTCGCCATACAGAACAGGGAGGAGTCGTTCTGCTGTGGTGGAAAACAATCTCACACTGTGAGAAAAGATTTTATGTCACAGAATAGTGAGCCGTTGGAGAGAGAGAGAGAGAGAGAGAGAGAGAGAGAGAGAGAGAGAGAGAGAGAGACAAAGACAGAGAGAGAGAGAGAGAGAGAGAGAGAGACCAGAGGCTGGCCAGTGGCTGCTCCTTTCTTCCCCTGACTGAACGGTTCTAGAGATAGCACAGTGCGAGTGCTGATACGTGCGGCGTTGACTGGCATCGGATATTGCAGGCCTCAGAGTTGGCAGTCTGGGGTTTTGAAGACCTCTCTTCCTCTCTGATGCCTGGTGGACAGTTCATTCCTGTTGGCAGCAAAGAAGCAACATCCTTGCACAGAGTTCCTGTCTTCTCTGTCTCTTTGTTTATTTATTTGTTGGGGTTTTTTTTGTCTCTCTCTAGAAGTCCTTTGACTGATAGTGTTACTGCTAACGTTAAAGCAGCGATGGAAAAAAAATTCACTTGCGATGCCCCATCTCTTCCTCCCATGCCAATGCTACCCCCCCCCCCCCCCCCCCCCCCCCCCCCGCCCCCTCTTCTTTGCTTGCTTTCTCGGCTAAAAAGGTCATTGTTAAAATCTATGGATGGTTTTGTTTCAGAAAAATGATTTATAGACTGCTGCTGCTGAGCTGAACTACTGCTATCAGTGGCATAGTGTGGAGCTGGTACATTACGTAAATTGGTCTACTGTTCTGACACCACACTCCTTACCCATACATTTTTGTGTTTTTTGTTTCATACTATATGTTTCTGAATCTACTGTCTGGTCTTGTTGATACATTAATCATTTTATCAAAATCATTCCTTTGTCGTATTAATTTTACCAATTTGTTTATTCGTCTACTTCTTTCTTTATCTATATCCTGTTTTTCTTTATGTAATGGCGTATCTAGTTTTGTCGAGTAGCTGTCGATTTATTCTATTTTTGCTTCCATCCTTCACCAGACTTCTCTCCCACCTACCTCTCCATAACATTGTACTACTGTTGGACTGCGGGAAGACGTTCCGAGCTTCGCACGTACTCCCATCCCGCCACCTCACCGCCTCCTCCCCTCTGCCCCCAACATGATCTTGTACATCCTTCATCCTAGCCCCCCCCCCCCCCCCCCCCCCGCTGCTTTTTACAAACAGACATATCCCATTAGCAGGGCGCTGTTACAGGATCAGGAATCCAGACTTCCTGTACTGTTCAAGATTGTCTGTAGCACCAGCCACCTTGGGCAAGTGGTTAGCATTGCAAAACCCCGGGTGGAAAATCGTGGTTCGATTCTCATCAGAACCATTAACTTTGGGGGGAGGGGAGTTGGGGGGGGGGGGGGGGGGGTGGGTTGTGGTCCAACAAGCTCTTGTCCAGGTTCAGTTTGGTTTGGGGTCAGTTGGGAAGGCTGGGACCACACCATCGAGTCTCGTTCACCTAATGGATGTATCTCCGAGACTGTTGGTTAAAATTTTCTGACATACAGTGCTAGTGTCTGTATCTCTCGGGTCTGTATCTCTCTGGCCCTGGTTGACGCTGTGATGTATTCTGTAGGAAACCATAGCGCACAGCCCTGCCTTGCAGTGTCAGACCGGAGTGGAAGTCTGTTGCATCATCTCCATTAATTAGCACACCAAATGTCTCAAAATGAGGCCCCTCATGCCTGCCTTTCATTGTGACTTCATTTTTGATAACCGCTCCACATCTATGCGCTTAATGTGATTCGGTTGGGGTCACTGATACTGGAAGATTCATTGGGACTGTCGTTGAAAGATCGGGCATTATTGGACACCACCGAAACGTCTAGGCAGCAGTGTCTCCTTTGTCAGCTGCCTCAAGACGACCTGATACTGACTGCTCCCTGTGACTTGTGGATTTGGGGCTGTGGTGGGACAGGTCAGGCTGTTGCTGTGGACTGTGGATTTGGGGCTGTGGTGGGGACAGCTCAGGCTGTTGCTGTGGACTGTGGATTTTGGGCTGTGGTGGGGACAGCTCAGGCTGTTGCTGTGGACAGTGGATTTGGGGCTGTGGTGGGACAGTTCAGGCTGTTGCTGTGGACTGTGGATTTGGGGCTGTGGTGGGGACAGTTCAGGCTGTTGCTGTGGACAGTGGATTTGGGGCTGTGGTGGGACAGGTCAGGCTGTTGCTGTGGACTGTGGATTTGGGGCTGTGGTGGGGACAGCTCAGGCTGTTGCTGTGGACTGTGGATTTGGGGCTGTGGTGGGACAGTTCAGGCTAGCGCTGTTGCTGTGGACAGAGGGTGGGAACGAGCAGCGTGAGTGGAATGCCACTCAAGTGGCACAAAAGAAGAGACAGAAAATAGTCAGCAGTTACGTATGCGTGACCCGTGGTCATATTTCATCCTCCACCATCTTGAAGCAGGTGAAGATATTACTTCTCCTGCCACATGAACCATCACTGTGCTTCCTTCATTCCCATGTATTGTGTAATGTGTTGAGGAAAATTGTATTTAGATAATATGTAGTCCTCTCCTCAGTCTCTCTCCCCTTCCCCTTTCTACCTTCCTTTGGCTACTCGCCCTCCCACACCTGATTTCCCATCCTCATTTTTGCCCATTTTATCCCCTCCTCCTCAATTATTGCCTTCCATCTTCACCTTACTTACTTTCTGTTTTGGGTGAGTAAACACACCTGTGGGAGCAAGAGTTACCCATCTTGTTTTCTACTTACATCATCA